>OZ018323.1:42851050-42950803 GCA_963969495.1 Ceratothoa steindachneri | reverse complement strand
AATTGCCCTTTGCATTCAAATCTGATGTTAGCCATTATAATTAGGAATATTATTAGTTTTTTTTTAAGTTGTTGGGTGTAGGGTGCCCCCCCCCTCCATTTCGAAAGTAACTAAAAAATGTGACTTTCTAGTGGAAATATCCTAAAGTAGGAGGCACTATCGTGTTTATTATATCGATATACGTGCAAAGCCGATAGCATTAATTGTAGCCCAGAAATGCCTCTTCCTTCCATGTGCCCCTAAACTGAAGTATTACCATTACCAATGTTTCCACGTTATTACTAGAAACAATTTCTTCCGACACATTTTCAGGGCAGTAACTATTTTGTTTGAGAAAAATGTCCACATAAACATGTTTTGAATAGCTTAAGAAAAAGTTTACTCCATTGTTACTTTTCGGATTTTTTTTCATTTCCAAGCAGAGTGAATGGTCCACTTTATCTATTCCTATCAAAATTTTAAAATCTTCAATAAATCGGCCTCTCCTACTTCTCGTTTTTTATTCGAATCAATTTAACCTTTCTAGTCGCGATTCATAATTGTTTTTTCTTAGAGATGCAATTAGATTCGTGGCTTTACTTAAACATTTTCCAATCTTTTAATTTTCTTTCTCAAATAGAGTGACCAAACCTGTACACGGTACACTAGCCGTAGGCTTTATTACATATAATTATATAAGTGTTTGAAATTATTGTCTCGTTTTTTAAACTGAATAGTCTTTTTCTACCTATATACATTGTTGCGAAGATTCAAAAGTGCTAACACACATATGTGGAAGGAGGGATTTATTTCCGTTTCTATGACTGCCTTTGTATTGTCAAATAACTTGTATTCGGCTTTGGAATTTTTATTGTCAATCTGCATTACCTCTCAAATTTTCTAGATTTAATGGCAAATCCCAATAATCAATATAATTTGAGATTTTTTTTATATTATACACTAATTATATCCTTACGCAACTTAGATTTATCAGAAAAAAATTAAAGAGCAAGCCAATGTCTATATCGTAAACGTAAATGATAAATTGTAAACGGCCCAGAACGGAACCCTATAAGCTCTGCTAGTAACGAATGACCACTCGTACGTTATTCCATTGAGTACTACTCTCATTCTAAGGTCAGCCATATATTTTTATACATAAACTTCTTTTGTGGCATTTTATCAAAAGCTTTTTAAAAAATCTAAATACAAAACATAAATGGCCTTGTGTTTTTGTTAAATTGAAGTAATATAATGTATAAATTCAAAGAGATTAGTTAAACATTCATATTGTTTTCTGAAGCTATGTAGCGATTCACGCAATAATCATTTTTAGTTCTATATGATCAACTATTTTCACTGCAACAAAGTGATCCAACATTTTCCCTAAACAAATGTCAAGCTTATGGACCAGTAAATGTTGTCTATCTCTCTGCAACATTTTTTTATATATTGGCATTACATTAGTTAGCTTCCACTCTTAATGGGCAATTCTAGTTTCAAGAGAGGAAGTAGAGATTTTCGTTAGTTATTCAAGTATTGAATCTTTAACTACTTTTAGAACTCTCAGAGTGTTCATATCTGGGCCATTCGATCTATATTTGTTCATTTAATTGATAAGCCTCTGAACATTATTCAGCATTCTTCTGTAAATAATTAAGCATTCCTGTGATTTCAAATGATTATTTTCCAAATACTTGGCATTTGGCATTGAGTGCAGGGATATCTTCGATTTTCCTTAATGAAAGAAGTTGTAAAATACTCATTTAACCTTGAATTGTAAAACATCTTTCTTGTCTTTAATTTACCCAATCCTATCTTTGATTAGTGTTCTAATATTGAGATAGAAAGAAGAAGAGAGAGATTATGAGATTAGAGAGTGGAAGAGAAGAGAGAGAAAGAGCTTTAGAGAGGAAGATATATATTAATAGAAATAGGTTGAGACAGGGAGAAATAGATTGAGAGAAGAGTGTGATGGAGAAACAGAAAGAGAGAGATCGAGGGAGTGCTTGAGAGATCGAGCATGAGGTTGAAAGTGATATTGAAAAGGAGAGATTAAAAGAAATTTAGCGAACTTGAAAAAGATATTAATAGATGAGAGTTTGTTGGAAAATTAAGAAAGAAGAAGAGGAAATTATTAGCGGGAGGGGGGAGGAATAAAAAGATAAGTGTTATGAGGAGAGATTGAGAGATATAGATAGTAAGAAATTGAGAATGAAAGAGATTAAGAGATAGAGATAGGCAGAAATGGAGTATGAGAGAGAGATTGAGAGATATAGATAGGCAGAAATTGGGAATGAGAGAGATTAAGGGAATATTGAGAATATTTTGAGATTCAGAAAAAGAAAGATCTTAAGATATATGAGATTGAGAGAGATCAGAAAGAAAGAGAGAGAATACAGTGGATATATATATATATAGAGAGAAAGAAACAGAGATATACTGTGACAGAGAGAGAGAGAAAGAAAGAGAGATTGCGAAAGAAAGTGTGCGAGTAGAGAGAGAGTGGAGAGAAAAAAACTAGCAAATTGCTGTATTTAAAATCACTGACCCCAAAACCATGAATGTAAAAACTTGTTGTTTATTTGCTTATTCGGGGTCCGTCTTTATTCAAGTAGTTCTGTAGATTCTTGAATTTCTTATAGTTTTTTTAATTTTTTATTCCTTCTTTCTATTTTCTAAGCTGCGCTTCCTTCAAATTTAACCCCTCTTCTTCGCTTTGTATTTCCAACATTTCTTCCTAACTCCACCGCCTTTTATTTCTTCGTATCTTTCTCTAGACTGAAGCAGTCTCCTCGCGAAAACTGGATATCTCTTCAGAAGTAGATTATTTTTGTGATTTTTCTTCATGTTCTCATTCATATTTCCACTGGCACTTTCCATCAATGATTGGCTGCTGCGCAGTCTTCAAATCCGGAGGGGTTTTGGCAACGGGGATTCTCGCTATAGTACATTCTTAAATTCGATTTGCATTCCTCGCCCAGAAACCTTTCCATTCGACTTGCGATCGTTTGCGTCTTTGTGGGGGGCATTTCTTTGTTACATGGCTTTTTATTTGGTAACATGTGAAGCATATCTGGATATTTTTAAGATTAGGCAGTTTAAAAACAAGAATTTCATTTTCTTTATTTGCATACCATTTTAGTGTTCGAACAGATTAGCCTAAAGACGCGTGTATACCCTTTAGATCATCTCCGGATCCTTCCCATACACAGAAATAAACTTTTTGGTTAAAGACTGAGTGGTTCGCCTTTATCATCAGGGGATTTTTTGCGATCAGGCCAATCTTGTTCATATGCCGAAACTAAATCTTCTAAACTACCGGAGCCTGAGAAAGGGCTATGAAACCCTCTGGCACAGAGTTTAACTTTATCAAGGCATTATTAAGTTCACCTTGTCGAGAGGAGATGACTGCCTTCTTCTCAAGTTTGATAACTAATTGGGTTACCCCTGTGGGGATCCCAGTGTAGAGTCACGTATACGCTACTAAAAAAACAAAAACACACATGTGAACAAATTGCAAATAGCAACCTGTATAGTTGGAATGTTGATAGCAACTGACTAACGCTACAAAACTAATAACGAAGAAAGTTCGATTGGTCTGTTGGCGGGTATTGCTTGGTTGGTTATACGGTGAGTAATTTAATTGACTAAGTGTAATTATTTAAAATAGGGTTTATTTTATGGATGAACAACAAATTAAGATTTTGAACTCCAAAGATGCTGAGGATGAAGACAAGATGCCAAACGATTCTGTGTTAAGGGGATGTTAACCCAATAATAAATTCACTTGACCCCTGGAAAACTTAGATTGAAACATGCACTTTATTATCGAAATTTATCAAATATTAGTCAAGTAAATAACTATAAAACATATATTAATGACATAAATATTAACTATGTTCTAAACTGTATTTATAATTACATATTATTGTATATTTATGGGTGTATATGTGTGGATTTCAGTGCATGAGCGAAAATTATTTAAATTGCGTACGATTAGTATGTATGTTAGGTGTTAGTAAAGGAATGTGATTTAGACTCCCTCGGGTCTTAGAGTAAATGAGATGAAATAGCTTGGAATCACATCTTATATTTTCCTACGAGTGAGTGATCTTCACTTGGAGTTTGTAGTTGTTTTGGCACGTTTTGTTACAACTGAACCATATCGTCTAATCTCTATTTCAGTGGGGACCTATTTGCGTCGTGATTCGAACCACGTTGAGATGATATCTGTAGAAAGATTTATGTAGAAATGCTGCGACCAACCCTAACCAATGAGGGCTTTTACAATAATAAAGAGTATTATTCATACAACCGCAAAATAAGCACTGCTTTGGAGTTCTGCTTTATTTTTACACCAGAACATTAGATTTCATTTTCTCTAGAAAATTATGACATCAGTATACAATTATATTCAGCCATGGCCAAAAGTTTTGAGACTATTATATTCTTTCATATAAGAAAACAACCTGAACTAATCAAACATTGCATTTTATATTTATTTGTTTGCTTCATAATTTAAAGGAGAAATAAAAAATAAATTTAGAGCCAAACCCATTTATTAATCAATACAGACAATTGATGCGCGTAGTCAAGATTTACAATTTTGTTTGACATGCTGAAAACTAAATTTATGATATCTTGAATGATAAAGGTCCATTTTTGTTCTATTAGCAACTGCTTGCAATTAGATGGCGTCTGTTTATCAATCGCCAGTTTGATTATCGCCCACAAATTCTTTATTGGGTTTAAATCTTGCGAATTCCCGGATCATGATGGCAAATATTCGATGTTATTTTCCAACAAGAACTTTGTTATTCCTTTTGCTTTGTGACAAAATGCGCCATAATACAGAAAAATACAATTACCATAGCCAGATTAGTCCTGAACTGTTGGGAAAAGGCAATAATGAAACATGCTTTGGTACCATTTTGAGTTCCTGGCAGCGATCTTGGGCAGAATTATTAGCGCTCAAGTTCTCTTAGTTGAAAAGTAGCTGCAAACAGGGAGAGGCGCCGAATACATAACCGTTGCCACGACACAGAACTATCAAACGCAATCCCGTTTTCTCGAGTCGAGAAGGACTGCTTAGAAGCGTCATCTCACGTACAAGAACCTTAGAGATAGGTTCTACTTTTGTAGGAAATAATAATAATGGACTGTAGAAAACTGGAGCAATGTGATATTCTTTAAAGCTCCCTTTTGTTTTTAGACTTCTGGAAGATGCCTAGTTAGGAGAAGAAAAGGGCGAAGGGGCTTTCTTTATTCATGTATAGCTCACGTTGAATTATCAGGACACTCTACTTGTATGGGACTGATTCTCACGTATGGGAACGGAACACTAACATTTTTACTCCCAAACTGCCAGGAAATTAAAATGGTCCTAAAATGTGCTTTATTAGTATCTTTCCCCAACGGTTCAGGGCCAGTTGTGGGATAATAACTATAAATTCAGCATGATAGCTCATCTTGTACAAAACAAAATGAATAAAAAAATTCTTGGCTGAAAATAACATCGAAGTTTTCTGACCTTGGCCTGGGAATTCGCCAGATTTGAACCAGATACAGAATTTGAGGGTGATAATGAACCTGCTGGTTGATAAACACAAGCCATCTAATTATAAGCATTTGCAGGTGCATATTATCAAAAATGGAGTAATATCAATCAAGATATCACAATTTTGCCTTCAGCATGACAAAACGATTTGAAGCACTCCTGAAGAACAACGAATATCATTGTAAATATTGATTGCCCGCATCACTTGACTGTATTTATTTTAAAAAATGGATTTGGGCTCTAATTACTTTATATTTCACATTTAAATTATGATACAAACGTACTAAAACACAATGAAACTGTGAATAGATCTATTAATTTTCATATATGAATAAATATAGTAGCTTCAAAACTTTGGGCCATGACTGTACACTGTGTATATATTTTGTATGAACTGTAGTTACCCAACTATTTGTTACGGCTTTGTTTCTACCGATTTCCGTATAATACACAAAACAGAATGGATTTGAACCACGCATTCGCTACATTGTAACCCAAATCAGAAGTTACATCCGTTGGCTAACCTTATCAGAATCTATCATAATTCTGGCCATCATGTGGTCATTTTAATCTTTTAGGCTTCATTAAAGATTTGTATGGTATTACGAAGCAATGCCCTGTAAAATCTTTCACAGTGACACACGGAAATAATAAATTAAGTATTCCTTGATCTTTTATTTTTATTATTATTGCTTGAAGAAATCTCTGTTAATAAGCACAAAACGCAGGTAATCCTTTTTCCTTATCCTGTTTGTAGCAGAAGTGAAAATAATCTCATAGTTATACTGAAAATCCCCTGAATTAAGTCACGTCGAATAAAAATTTCATATTTTCGATAAACTATAACCTCGAATTCAAAAATCGTGAACAACATTATCACAGTCATCTGACCGGCCGTTCGATTTCCTCTGGTTTAAAATTTGAAAAATAGTGTTAGCGTTTCCGGCTCGATTCCAATTCCGTTTACAGCGCTTTCCACACGATTACGAGGGATTTGTTGAAGCTTGCCGAAAATGCGTTCAATTTTGCCGGATAAAGCGCCTTTTAAAAGTTCTCAATCCTTAAGAGATAATATGAAATTGTTTTCTGATTGAGATATTTACAGAAATGATATCGGAAATATTTATTAAGGAAAAGTGGAGAATTATATCAGGTTCAGTAAATAGTAATTAACGTTTATTAGAAGCAAAATGTGACGGCGCAGTTCGAACCTCCATTGTTTTGACCTTAACCGTAAATTACCTGTTTAGAAAGGGCGCTTACATCAGCAGTAAACAAGTGTCCATCATAATTTAAACTAAAATATTAGGCTCTAAAATGGAGGGAGTAAAAGTGAATATTTGACATGTGTTTTTCCGTGAGTTTAAGAATAACAAATTCGCTTGAGAAACAGCAAAGAAAAATTGTAAGTGCTTATGGCCAAGGTGCCATTACTAATCGCCAAGTCCGAAATTGGTTTTCAAAGTTTCGTCCGGTAGATCAATTATTGACAGATGAACCAAGATCAGCAGGTTCATCAGACTTCAATAAAGCTGGTTGGAAAGAACTGGTGAAGTGCAAACTTATATTGTCAACAACTTGCAATATGTGCATGGAAACATTTTAGGAAAACACCCTGCACTCCTCAACAGGAACACGCTGTGCTTATTCATAATAACTCAAGACCAAATGCAGCTAGAATCACGCTGAAAAAAATATTGGATTAAGGTTGGTCTGTTCTGCTCTATCCACCAAATTCACCTGACTTTGAACCAAGTGATTTCTAGGTTTTTGTTTACAAGAAAATAATCTGAATACTAAAATGTTTTCTGAAGATGACCACATAAAAGGGTTCGTGGAGGCAGACCTTCATGAACTCAAAGCGGGCTGAATTCTACCGTAGAAGAATAAAAAAGCTACCTGTGAAATGCCAAGTGGCCATTGACAAATATGGGGAATATACTATCAATTGAAATTATTCATTTTTTTAGCAATTCATGAATAAATATATTTCACTCAAACTGCTATATAGCTTATACATTGTGGTAAAAATGGTACTAATATATATATATATATATATATATATATATATATATATATATATATATATATATATATATATATGAATATATATATATATATATATATATATATATATATATATATATATATATATATATATATATCAATATATATATATATATTCTAATATCTTCCTAACTATTTCGGTTAGAAAGTGAAAATAAAAACAAGAATAGAGTTTAGTTTTTACTAAAAGTTTTTATATGAAATCCAGCCCCATCTGCGTCAGCTTGGATTGAGATTGGGATAGGGATATTAAAAGTGGTGAATGTGAAAGAAGAGTATAGGATAGTTATGAAATATTGTGTATGGTATGTTTGTGGTGGTGAACTGGTTATGAGTAGAGTGTGATATATATGGAGATCATTCGGTGAAGATGATGATGAATTGTACCAGGTTGCCTGGCAAATACGTTCGTTTATTAATTAACTTTGCCTTTTTTTGCAGTTTTTATATTTGTATTTTAAGCCTTCGAGCTTTTGTATTTTTTGTTCTTTTTTTTGTCTTTAATGCACTTTTGCAGTAGTTATATATATATATATATATATATATATATATATATATATATATATATATATATATATATATAACTAGTACAAAAGTGCATTAAAGACAAAAAAATTAAAAAATACAAAAGCTCCAAGGCTTAAAATACAAATATAAAAACTGCAAAAAAGGCAAAGTTAATTAATAAACGAACGTGTTTGCCAGACAACCTGTGATTTTTAATTATTATATATATATATATATATATATATATATATATATCGTTATATATATATATATATATATATATATATATATATATATATATATATATATATATATATATATATTTAATAATAATAATGATAATAATTGAAAATCACATGACGCGTGATATATAGATGTATTTAAAGGCCCAAGGAAATAGAATTTATTAACACAACTCGGAAAAACGCTAAGGAGAATATTACATAAACCAATGAAACCTTATGAAGGAAAATGAGAGATGTAGAGAACGGAAATATAGGGCCAACTATATAAACCATTATATAAAAATAAATAAAGAAGTTGGATTTGAAACTGTGTCATCAAGTGCTCTGGCGATGAGCATTGTGGTCATATAAGCGATGAGCTCTTAATGACACAGGTTTAAATCCAACTTCTTTATTTATTTTCATATAACAGTTAAAATAGTTTGCCTTATCTTTCCGTTCTCTCATCTCCCATTTTCCTTCTTAAGCTTTGAGTGGTACATGTAATATTCTCCTTAGCGTTTTTTCGAGTTGTATTACCAATTTCCATTTTCTTGGGCCTTGAAATATATATTTATATATATTAATATATATATATATATATATATATATATATATATATATATATATATATATATATACATATATATTAATAAAACCACTGTTTAGGAGCATAGTATTTTATTCACGAAACTAGTTTCGAAATTGAGTTTGCCATGCTATCTTCAATCGTATACTAAAAATAGATGCATTCACACTATACATGAAATATATTGGAACAAGAGATCAGATAAAATCCTAATCAGGGGGTGAGAATTTTAGGTCATTAAGAATATCTTTCAAGATTAAATTTTTGACCTCAAATTTACACCCCTTGATTAGGAATTTTAATCTGATGTCTTGTTCCTCTATATATTTCATGTATGGTGTGAATGCATCTATTCTTAGTATACGGCTGAAGATGGCATGACAAACGCCATGCCAAAAGTGGTTTCGTGAATAAAATACTAAGCTCCTAAACAGTGGTTCTATTAAAATATATATGTATCGTCCTCGTTAATGGACTCAAGAATTTATCTCATATATATATATATATATATATATATATATATATATATATATATATATATATATATATATATATATATATATATATATATATTATTGATTTATTTATCCTTCTTTCTTTTTCGAGTTTCACATCATTGTTTTTAGGTTATATTCTCATTAGTGTGTTGATTTTGGTTTGTTCCATTTGGTTGTCCGTTTCGTTTTCGGTTTGTTATCTATATCGGTAGTATTATTTAGTTTGTTATCACTTCCTTATTTATATATTGGGTTTATGTTTGTCATTGTATTTTTTCTGCTTGCGTCAAATCGTTGCATATATCTGATTTGACGGATTTCGTTGTCAGGTATCGTTATTTTGTTTATTCTTCCTTGGGTAGCGTTTCGCTTAGTTCTACCCAAAGGTCTTGTCACGTTTGTGGAGTACATTATTTATCGGTTCGAGTGCCGTTCTCTGGTGTAGATCTTCTGATGTTCCTCGATCTTACCATCTCTTGTTTTCTATGAATCTTGTGGTCCAGTTTTATATCTTCTGGGTATTTTTATTTCCGTTTCGCTCAGCGTATGTGTAGTGATTATAGGGTAAATCATCTTGTGTCGTACGAGGCCTGTGTATAGTTTTCTCTTATTTTTGCTTGATAGGTTGCAAAATCTTTGTAGCCTTGTTAGTGTCACCTTTGCCTCTGACACTTTATGTGTCAGATGGGAGGCATATCCATTTCTCGTGAATTTTAAGCTAAGGACTTTTCTTTCCGTGCTATATGGGTAAGTCTCTCCATCGACCCTAAGAGTGGCTGTTTTTCTTTGGGTTATCGGTATCAAATTGAAATTGTTTGTGTTAGTTTTGATTTTGTTTTTGTTCTCGAAGTCGTTTCGGTTTTTAACTCGCTGTCCTCAAAGCCTCGGGTTTTTTCTATCGCTGGTTATGATTTGTGTGATGTCATCCGCTAGTTGGATGTACATCACGTTTTCGTCTGTTGGTGGAGGTAGGTCACAGATATATATTGTGTACAAAGTTGGAAAGTGACACCCTCCTTGAGAGAAACCCGCCTGTAATGCGAATGTCTAAACCATTTGTCTATTTATCTGCAGAATAACTTTTCTTCCTTTCAGATAGTGGCATAATATTTTACATAGGTTAGGTTCCAAGTTAAGCCTGCTGAATTTAGCTTTTAGTCCGGGTATGCACACCTTCTCGGAAGCTTCGGGATCATAACGTTGTATGACATCCACTCTGTTGCCTCGCGCTGTTTAGGTGGCGATTTTTTCTGTAATAATTGCCACTGCAATTTCCGTCTCTCGCTTGCTTCTGAACCAGTGTTATTGTGGGTTACATAGGTTGTTGTTTTCGAGGTATTTCTTTAGCCCTGTTTTGAGTAACTTTTCGAGGAGTTTCCTGAGAAACTCCAGCATCGAGATGGGACTGTAGCTTTTGATTTAGTATTTCAGTTTGCCCGGCTCTGGTAGGAAGATCATCTCTGCCGTTTTGAAGGCCTAGGGAAAATACCCAATATTCAAACAGGCATTTAATATCTTCAGAAGTGATTCTTGTACGTTGTTTGGTGCATTAAACAAATGTTCTTTGGTTATGCCAATTAGAACTGGTAGCATAACCTTGCTGCAGCCACAATCCTTTTCCGGCAACGATTTTCCCCTAGTTGTGCTAGTAGTCTCACATACCGGCTCGACGGAGGTATTTTCATCTTACAGGGTCTCCAAGCAAGAACAAAAACCTCACATAACGAGGTGTTTGAGCTTAAATATACGGATGACTGCGTACTAGTCTCCCACACCCCTGAAAACTTACAAGAAGCACTAAACGTTATCTACGACATCTTCAGTACTCCTGGGCTCATAATGAACACCGAGAAAACAGATGTGATGTACCAGTGATCCAGTGTTGCCTCACAGGTGGTACCTGTTATAAGTGTCGCAGGAGCTGAACTCAAGATATCCCCTTAATTCGACTACCTTGGTAGCGTGCTTTCAACGGACTGCTCTGTTGATGAGGAAGTGAACAGGAGAATGAAAAAGGCATCGGCATCCTTCGGCAGGTTCAGCAATCACGTGATCCAAAACCAAAACTTCCGACTTGCAACAAAAGTTGCTGTGTATAAAGCTGTCTGTCTCAGCATGCTGCTGTACGGAAGTGAGATCTTCACTCTGTACCGTAAAAAAAGTCAAGCTGCTGAAAGCTTTCTACATAGGGTGCATCAAAAAATTCTCTGTCTCATTGGGAAGTCCGGCTGCCCTACACTGATATGCTAGAGCGTGCTGGGTCATTAATTATTGAGTGCCTCCTCGTTAGCAGACAGCTGAGATGGCTGGGATACGTGCTTAGAATGGCTGCTAATCGTCAATCAAAACTCACCTTTTACGGACAACTGACAGAGGAGAGGCGCACCAGCGATGGCCCGAAAAAAGTTGCAAAGATCAAGCCAAGATGACACTGAAGAACTCTCACATCAATCCAGATCATTTCCAAGCTGCAGCTGCTGAGAGAGCCACATGGCATTCTGCCTGTCTTCAAGGAGCAACCAACTTCGGAATGGAACGAACTCGACATCGCAATGAGCGTCGTCATAGGCATCACCAGAGGGCACCTCATCCCCCTCCACCCCCGAATCCAGAGCTCCAGTAACCTGAGTGTGGACGCCGCTCGGCACCCGCATCGCTCTCCACAGTCACTGGCGCACCCACCAACTGAGACTACTATGAGGGCATCCGTCATCATCGACCTCGATGGACTTCGCTAAGCAAGTAAGCAAGCAAGTTACGAGTCCGTCAACGATTTCTTTTTGTTCGCAGTTTTTTTTTTTGGGGGGGGGGGTCGCGTGATAACCGTATATTTTAATGTCCAGTTCTTGAGTATTTATTTTTTTCCTTTTTTTTATTTTTCCTTTTCTAGTTTTTTCGTAATTTCTCTGGCTGCTTTTGCAACTTCCTCGTCAGATGTTTCTTCCTCAGTTTCTTGGTCGGTTGAGTGGGCTCCGATCCATGAGTCTAGGTGTCGGAAGATTACAGATCTCTTTGTTATGGCCATTGGGGTTGGCGGGGTGTCAGGGTGCGAGTCCGATATTTGGCAGCTTTTTCGCTGCATCTTCACTTAACAAGAGGTCTAAGTCCTTCTCTGTGTCACAGAGCGCAACGTATCCATTGTATTGGTCCTTTATTCTGAACAAATTACTCCGATGTCGGCGTATATGGTCGGCAGGTTTTTTTCCCTTCAGGGATTTTCGTTCCCGTGGAGGATACGAAGAGGCACCATCTTTGCACCCTCGTAGTCTTCCACGGTGCCTCGTGGGTAGCCCTGTTTTTGATGGTACGTTCCTTGTAACTGTTCTCTTTTTCCTGGGTATAAGAAATTTAGTTTCTTATGATATGAGAATGAGAATGAAAATGATCCCCTGCCCCCACAATCTTTAGCACAGCCGGTGTAACTGCCTAGGTTAAAATGATGGATGAATAGGCTGATGAACCCAGAGAGACCCTCAAAAAGGATGACTCATGGCAGACTTGATGATGTGTAGCTATTGAATCACCTATCACCACCCTGGGTGCCGCCACTTCTGGGTTTGGTTATCGAGACTGCTTCTGGATTACATAGAGACGGTTTTATGTCACTCTGTGATCCTAGCTGAGCCTAAAGGGATAAAGATATCTTTTACCTAAAGATTGCAGCTTCGCCTCTTATCCATAGTGTCTATAACGGAGGATTCCACAGTGGGCTAATACACAAACCTGCTTACTCCACCTCCTCGAATTATGCCGTGCCACGCGACGGGCGTAGTTGTAACTAGGTCATGAGTGTTAGTAAATACAGCTACGTCTCAGAAGGCAGGAGCGGTGGGGGTGATGTGTTTAGGCTGCCATAATATAAATTATGTCAGCCTTGAAAAAATCGCTTTTTACCTCTGGCGAAGCCCCAGGTCAAGCCGTCACTGATTTTTTCAAAGGGAGTAAAGTTCACTTGTGCCCATTTAGAGCCATAAAAAGACCTATATAACTATGGCACATATGGTTATTCACCCATAAGATTTTAAATCTATCGTCAGATTTGTCGCTGGGTGGCGCCATCAAGTGGGAAAAGCTTCATTTAATTATTCAAAGGCACTTGTAAGTGATTTGAACCATAGGAAACCATCAATGCAATAACCATTTATTATCTTATCGCAAAACGCCGCGTGTCATTGGAGGGACTTTCCCTGTTGTTTAAGTTCCCCGTAGGACAAAGAAGGATGATGGAGAGAGGTCGAGTTCGTCGATACGGCTGGTAGTAGCCAACATTGCCCTTGTACTACGATGTTCTTCGTCTTCTTCTCTCCGAAGGGCAAGAGGCATCAAAATGCAAAAGAGAGCAAGCGATTTCTTTTGGTGCCTCTGAACGGGCCGGGAGCGTTCAGTCAATCGTCAGCTTGGAGTCGAGCTCTTCACTTAGATATATGTATATAACCTTTGCATTCGACTCATGGAAGATTTCCACCCAACTGCTAGAATTCACTGTAAAAGATGTAGGCAATCTTTTAATTAATTACCACGTTAGACTTTTTCTTCCAATGTGACCACAGGAAAGATCGATGAGACAGAGATCTGAATTTGTAGGTGTCCAGTTCTCTTTTCGAATAAAGCTGAGTCTCGTTGACTTAGACATACCATTTCCGAGACTAAGTTCGATGCTCCCAGTTTCACCAAGATTTCAAAAAAATATATGCCGCAATGGTATTTTCTCCCCAATGGCAATTTTTATCCATTTGCTTCTGTTCTTAGAAAGTTTTGATAATGTACTTATCAGTTCTTCCACCAAGCCCATTCCGCTTAAATCTGAAAAGAGAAAATGAAAATAAATTAAACTGAGCAAATAATCACTTTTAGTACTACATTTATGCAAACTCTTTAGCTAAACTCACCCAGGTTTTTATTATATTAAGAGAAAATTATTAAACTTTGTATTGATATTTGTTTGAAGTTTATAACAATAATTGTTATTCAAAATATTTGAAATTAAAAATTGTTACCGTTTTGGGGGACCACACTATAGATATGTGAGTATAAGTTAGACATGAACTATTTAGTGTTCTAGAAGAACATATGACATTACCTGGAACTTCTGCTCTAGTTGGTTTCAGAAAATTTGAGCTCTGACATTTGTCATACAGTAACAGATTTGTCATTTGCAGTTTATTATCAATCATTTACTCTGTAATTATATTTATTAAATTTGCTAATTTCCAAATTAGGAATTTTTTTAGCTAGTCATTAGAGTTATTCTCCAAATAACATCAATTTTATAATAATTATTAATAAAATAATATAGAAAAACGTAGATCTTGTAAAGGCTAACACTTTTCGTCCTTTTTTTAACCTAAATATCAATTTCTGGAAGATTGTGAATATTTTCTAAATAAATTACTTGAATTATGATATAAATTGTCTGCTGAATTCTGTATTAGCGTTTTGCATATTTCTTTTTTATCTTCGAAACAAAAAACAATTTAAGACGTTGTGGAGGCCTGGCAGAGTAGGAAATCGTGCCACCATACGAGTACATGATGGCCAAATTGGATATAGGTAAAGAAAGGTTCATATTTGAGGAGGCTTCCTTGTGTTAGGTTCGGCAAGGATGGAGAGAGTCAAGTCTTCTCAGTTTGGGGAATCTTACCATCAAGTAAGTAGAGGGTTATATTGGCTCTGGGTAGTGGCTGGAAAGGGATTCACTCTTTGAGCATCTCCTACCTAGAAACCCTTGAATTGGGTACCAGGTTAAAGCTTTCTCCTGAAATAGCTATGAGACGATAAAAATCGCTGGCAATCGCCATACCGACGTTAATAAGACTACCAGAGTAAAGGTAATGTGACAAGAGTGCCACTGCCACACAAGGCTTAGGAAGGCTACCATTATAGAGGAACCTCTGGTTACTTTAAAGAGGAGATTAAATCTCTGAAACAATAAATTCAGTCACTAAAACTACATAACGAAGCCCAAAGCAATCAAAGGCAAAGCCTAATAGAGATTCAAGAATAGTAAGTGACCTAAAAAAGGTGCTCAAAATGCAAGCCACGAATCTCACCCATTCTTCGATTAGGCCTACGGATACCCCAAGAGACTAGGGCAGGAGGGAGTATTAACTACCCACCCCCTTTAAGGCCGTACATGGAGATCGCAAGAGGCGAGAAGTGGGGAGGAAACTCAACCCACAAGGAAGATAACGAAAGGACTCGAAAGCTAAACACCTTTCAACCTCCCTCCTTCCCCAACAACGGCCAGTTATCACCAACCAAATCCAGCCCTTCCCCCGAACAGACCCAAGCCAATATGTCCTATACTACTGTTACAAAGAATTGTGTCTATGAACAGGCCCTTGCAGCTTTAAATGCAACAAGCGCCATTACCCCAAATCATGAACTAGGTGCTCACAAAAAAGTGAATGGCAACTCGTTAGGGCAAAGAATAGGAATAAAAATAGTGTTAAGATCGGAACCAGAAAATTAGACGAACTTGGTTTTAAAGGTATAAAGTAGATATTATGATGTGTATATAGGCAATTGTGAGATGGATGTATCCGCCGATACTATAAGAGAATACTGTACGAACGTTATCAATTTCATGACTATAGAGAGTACGGAATTAAAATCATAACTTAATTATACGAAATCTTTCAAACTCACCCTACCAAAATCTGATGATAAAATACAGCATGAAGAACTTTGGCCAGAAAATATTTGTATTAGGAAATTCTTCTCACGTCGTACTGGTCCTGAAAACATAAACATTTGAAAATTTAAGAGCTCATAAGAGTAAGAGGGACATTTTCATTTAAATTAAATATAAAAGGAGCATTTTAAGTTCGCTACCTTCAACTGTAACTCAATACGGAATTAAATTGACGTAGTCAGAAATTTATTATCAAGTTGTGATATAGTTCAGCTGTAGGAATTGTTATTACCACAAGAAGATGCCTATATTCTGGGTCAAATAGACACATACTTTGACCTTGTTGTAACCTCAAGTACGTGAGATATATCAACCACACACGGGTCTCGCCCCAAAGGACTGGCTATTCTATTTGTGAGGATATGTGAAAGAAAATGTTCTAGGTATAACAGTTAATGATAAAGTTACCATTACTTTTTTAATAAATGTTTATTTCCCTCATGATAATGGGTCGTGTACGTCCCTAGCATCTTATAGGGATTCCCTGGCCACTCTGAGTGAAATAATCACGGATGAAGAAGTCATTAACTTAATAGTGAGCGGTGATTTTAATGCTGATCACAGCAAGGGCAGATTTTGGAGGGAAATCCAAGAATTTGTCGATAATTTCCAACCACACCTGGACGATGCCATCTTACCGATGGATACATTCACTTATCTGAGTCCAGCCCACAACTCTACCAGCTGGCCGGATCACGTTATCGTGTCACGACCCAATTTAATCGATACCCTCTCTGTAGGTTATGGATAATCAGTGTGTGAACACTTCCCTGTATTATTTACTATGCCTATAAAAACTCATGTTTTTAATGATATGAAAAACACCATTGACCCGAATTAGTTTATGAACTGACCAATTTCTGTGAGGATGATAAGTGAGGCTACTAAGATAAACTTAACTCAATTTTGCCGAACTATGAAAACGAGGTACTTGAATGTAGATCGCGATACTGTAACTCCCGAAATCACAGATTGCTGTTAGATAATGCTTCTAATTTCTTAATTAAAGCCTTGCTTAAATCCTATTAGGAATTTAAGGTCAGTAGGAAGAGATCGCCAAAGATCGTTCCTGGATGGAATGATCTCTGCAGAGATCTCGACTCTAAAGCCAGATTATGTATGTTTCCTACGTTGGAGAAAGACTGGCAAACCGAGGTTAGGTGGCTTGTATGAAAATATGTAAGACAGTAGAACTAAATTTAAAGCCAAACTTGATCTATGTAGAGCAAGTGAAAAAAAATTCGGAATAGTAAACTTGTACAGGAATTTGCGAGGAAAAATACAAAGAACTTCAGGAGATTAATACGTGTCAACAAGATTATAATAAAAATACCTCTCCATCAATTATAATTGACGGCGAAGACAGTCATGATCGTATTGCCGAAAATTTGAGCAAAAAGTTCAACTTAGTATTTGACAACAGTAACAGCCAGAACAAACTTCGTTCCTTTGATTCAAAATTCAGAGAGCTCTGTGACAAATTTAGGAACATTAGGAAAATAAATCAGGCAGAGATCTCAAATACCGTTCCCTCTCTCAAACTAAGATTGGGTATAATGACAATGTCCATTCTTGTCATTTTAAATATGGCTCTGATATCATATATTGTTTCATTAGCAGAATATTTTCGTGTATGCTACTCCATTCCCATCTTCCTACGGGAATGACGAAAGAGGAAATTAGGCAAGTTGTGAAAGTATTTGAATATTGTATTTTACTCGAATTAAATAACCACTTTAAAATCGATAGCAACCAGCTTGTCTTTAGAAAAGATACGTCACTTTCATAGCCATTATAGCGTTAAAAGAGGTTATCTATCGCTATAACTCGAATGGTTGAAAAAGTATGCGCTGTTTTTTAGATCTAAGTAAAGCTTTTGACCACGTTAATTATTGGGTGCTGTTTGAGAAATGAGTACAAAGCAAAGTTCCTCCCTATTTAATTAATATCATTAAGAATATGCTGATAAATCAGTTAGTGTGCGTTTCCTTTAGCAAAAGCAAATCATCACCCTGGGAAGTTGGAAAAGGAGGAGACAGGGGGAGATAATCTCTCTCTCATTCAATCTGTACATCAATAGTGTGCTAGAAACAGTCAGATCCTCACGTCTTGGCTGTTGCTTGGGGTCTACCATTACAATATCATCGCCTATGCTGATGATATTGTCCCTCTTGCTCCTTCTCCTCAGGCTCTTCAAGCTCAAAATAAATATAACTGAGCTCTCGTTGGAAGGTAGATAACTCCTCATTCATGGTGTTCTCGTATAATTTAACATCTATAAACAACATTAACCTTGCTGTTAATACCTCTAAGATAAAGGTTACGGTAGAGCAAGTTAAGTATCTTGGAGTAAATCACTCGTTCGACCTCGGAAACAATGCTGATATGAGGAGTGAGAAGGTCTTTGTCTCTCAAATCCACTGCCTTATGAGCAAATTTGGGAAGGTAAATCAAAACATATTGATTCACCTTTTTAGAACCTCCTGTGTCTCCTTTTATGGGTCCTGTTTGTGGAGTGATCTTAAAGGTTGCTCTAAGATTTTCAGAGCCTTGTCTACTCACTTTCATAATGCTCTGAAACGTATTCTCAATTATTCGACAAGGTAAAGTACTCATTGCGTATGCTATCAGGCAAATTTCCTAACATTTCGCCATTTTATAAATAAAATAATATTAAACTTTGCATTCAGAATTTATAATTCCCCGAGCCCTTGCATAATCCCTATCAGGAGCTACCTACGAGAAATTCTATAATATTGAAGACCTATTCGAAAATGATAAGGATGCAATTTATGCCAGAATCCATTTCGTTCAAGCGAGGCAAAAAAACTCTTCGATAATTTTGAATTCTCTAGGAGTTATTATTATAGTTTTTTTTGCTGTATTCTTCTGATTTCGCAAATCCAAAACACTGTAATTTAAATTAAATTTAATCTTTAGCATATTTATTGTAATGTTATTTATTATTGTGTATGTATGTATATATATGTGTGTAGGTGTATGTATATATATATGTGTGTATACTGTGTATGTATGTATATATATAATATGTATCTATGTATATAAATCGTTTAAGCAAAGGAGGAAAACATTCGCCAACTATGATGATAAATTTGTTTCTAAACTATGAAATATATCAAAGATTATACGTATACCAGTATTTATGTATAAATCAAATATTTTATAATCAATTTCAACACTATGTAATTCATTTTACGAAATAAAAATATGTCTGTCTATCTATCTATCCAACTAGCCAGCCTTCAGTATGTCTATCTATCTATCTATCTTATCTATACATCCAGCAAAATAGATAATTCTCATACATTTCTCCCCTTCAACTTAATATTAACAAAATATTAGGGATTTTTCCTCTTAAAATGGCAAAGTCTCTATTGTTAACCGATTATTTCCTCCATATTTTCCCAGAAATGTAAACAATTTAATTATAAAAATAATGTCGATACAATACGAGAGTTATGCACCCATACTTTTATATTATCTGTCACACAATTTTCTCCTATTGTTTTAACTCTAATACTTCTTCCTTTGAATCTAATAAATTTATTATACTATTGCACAATAATAATAATATAAAAAGTTAAGATGAAGTTGGCGCGCATGGCCGCCACTAAATTCTGATTCCCTTTTATGGCATATTCTCCTCACCGCTGGAGGTCTCGCCAGCCTTTCGGATAAGGCGTTGGACTTTAAAATGCCTAGGTTTTGGGTTCTATCCCCGGCTAGAGCGGACACCAAAAGGCTTTCACCATCCGTCGGCAGCTGCCATTCCTCCTGCGAAGAATCGAGCCTGGACACATAAGTCCCCAGTCACGTGACCAATCAAAACCCCCACTTCCTTTTCCATTTCCCTTCCACCGCTCATACAACACATCACTCTTCCGCCTCAGAGGCAGCCGCACTGTGGCAAAAGAGAGTGCGGGCACTCTTTCTGGACCTTAAGTCCCAACAAAACCGTTTCCGGTGCCTCCGCACGAGCAATCGAGTGTCATTCAGATCTTTAGGCGAACTTCGTTATCCCGTTTGCGCTGTCAGCGGTGCCACGAGCTGGCACATAACCAATCATAACACCACTATCATTCTCTTTCCGTTTCACCATCACACTACACGTACTATTTATTCTTTCTTCGAGACACCTGGCGATAGAGGGACAAGATCGCCTATAGGAGTAATCCTATCCGCACACTCCTGACGCGGCCCCAGGAAGGGTTCTACCTATGGTCCCTGGTTAGGGTCAAAGCACAATACTACCCAACAACGAGGACTGACCCCTGGTGCCCTTGGGCTTGTCAGTGATTATCATACTGATCGTCATCTGCATTCCATTCTACGATGGGCTTTCTGAATCTCTGAAGGGAGAATGCATTTTACCATTCCTCCAATGTCCCCTCTACCAGGTCTTGAGGGTACCATACACCAGTAAGTATTTTCACCCACCGATCCCCCAAAGCTCTCTAGCACAAAAAGCCCTAAGCAACCCACTCTGGCTATGTGATCAACCCACATGTTTTCGCCCTCTATGATCTTTTGTCCTGGAAACCTGCTTGAAAGTATCTATTGTTAAAAAAGATACTTCTATCTCATAAAGAATTGTAAAATAATGGTATAGTAATACCAGGAATTAATTAAAAACAAACTATCAGGTCGTGCCTTCTACCTTGCCACGCGGTGTATACTGAAACCTCCCAACAAATCCTGCAAAGACAAACAAATCCAGGTCTTTTACGAAAAGTCTAACAGGGATTTAAAATCCCTCCAACTTCACGAATTCCATTGATATGAAAAAGACAAACCAAAAAAGTTACAAAGAAATTGTTCCAAATACTCTATTTCGTAGCTCTGTGAATTCACCCAGAACACCGCAGCTACCATTGGGGGTTTAATCCAAGGTTAGCTTAATACTGGTGCGCAAATGAGGCGAAGGGGGTGATTCGGCCTGAACAAAATGCCTCTTTTAGCCAAACTTTGAAACCAGCTTAATCCTGTCTAGATTTCAGAGCTCGGATCAATTACATATGTATTTTGGCTTTGGAAATTTTATTTTTTCCTCATTAAACCCTAACTAAACCATGAACTCGCTTATCTCCTTTGATAATTTGGTAATTTAATCGTTTTGTAATTAATATATTTTGTATTAGAAACTCGTTTTCCAAAGTACCAATATAATTTGAGGAAAATTTGCTTTGTAATTACGCCTATAATCAGGAAGAGTCGCACATCGTCATTCTACTATATAAAAATCATGTAAAATAAAGATTTTTCAATTAATTTCGGGGTTTTTTTCTGAAACTTGGATCAATTTGAAGGCAGCAATTATGCATTCGGGACCGAATGACGTCAGCAGTTTTTATGACAATGCGTATGAAGTAAATTCTTGATCGTGAATGTATGAAGTGCTAGCTTTATTTCACGGGGATAGCTATGGAACAAAGAATGTTTGGCGGCAATACACACCATGAGATGCACCTCACAGTTTTGAAAGGTTATATGAGAAGAAAATGAATAAATAATTATAGATCTACATGTATAATTATTTCTATCACTTCTTTTGTCCCTGAGTGGATACGTTTTGAGTCTTAATTTGGATTTTTATTGTGTTGGTAGCCATAAATGAGGCATGATAGTAAAGCAGTGGATTTTATTTAAACCATCGAAGGCTTCTCACCAAGAATCTTTTTCCGAAAGGAGGATCGCACAGAGTGGTATAGAGATGTAAAAATGTGCAGAAGGTGCATCGCAATAGTAGTCAGTTGATGTGTCAGAAAGTTACGCTACACTTACAACCCACCTCCAACATATATTAATATATCAATGCCTTTAATAAAGCTCAAACTTTCCAGCTATGTAACGTCGGCTGAGTTAAAATTGTTAATAATGATGAAAAGGCTTCTAATGATTATTAATACAACGGATATATTACTTACTACACTTTAAATTAGAGCTCTTGCTAGCCAAGTGGATAGGGCGATGTTCTGCCGAGGTCGAGGTACTGGGTTCGATCCCGGCATGAGCGGACACAAACGTCAGCGCACAGAGAGATCTGGCTACCGATTGGTGGATGCGATGTGCTCACCCATGTATTCGGGGGGGGGGGGGGGGTAGATCTTACACTTCTCATCACACACACAGTCAATTAAAACACTGGTTTCTTCCCTCTAAAGTCTTCGCAGCACAACACACACACACACACACACACTATCGGTCCCAAGGAAACTTGCCGATAGGTATCTATACCCACGTACCTCTGACGCGGAACAGGCCCTTCTGTCCCGGGACGACCAAGGTTCCACCTAAACGCTGTGTGGTGCTAAGCCATAATACTTCTTGGCACCTGCCCCTGGTGCCCTCGGACTCACTTTATTTATTAACGGGTGGGATCCGCCTGGATAAAGGCAGATTGGCGAACCAATACTACTATTACTACCCATTAGATTAAAGAAAATATATATTTTGTCCTTTTTCCTTACCATTCTTTCAGAACATTCACCGCCTAATTTTTCGACCTAATTATTCATCGAATATATTCTTCCATATCCATTAACTACAGTAGCATGAAGGAATCACTTACTCATCTTGAACCCTTCATCCTTCCAAGTTCTCTTTTATAACATTCACCATACCTCATGTCTTAGACTTCTTCTAAATTGTTCTTTCGCACAGCTGTGGAACGCGCTCTGCGGCAGGACATCACTCTCATCGTAATTCTCTCCATTTTCGTGCCCATCATCCTTCTGCTGCTCATCTTCGTCTTCCGAAAGTACAGCCGTAAGAACCGGAGCGAAGGGGGTCTTTACGAGGTCGCTAACTTTGGTGAGTCCATGGTGATGTGAGAGTGTGCACCGTATTGGCACTTGGCCATGGTAAACGACCGGCGTTTACCGGGAACTTTATTTCAGTAATTCACAATCTCAAACAGTTATTTTTATGTTTATGGGGTGGTTAATAAACTATTATTTCCCTCCTTTTATTGTCGGATTATTGGGTATTTGGTTGTTTCGGTTGTTGGCGCGCTTTTAGATTCGTCCTGTTAGATAATGTTGGATCCGTTTTTACCGTGTATTTTTTTTATTTGGTTTCATGTATTGAATTCACTTCTTTGTTTTGTGGCTGAAGTCGATCATTTTTAAAGAGAAACTCCATCATTTACAAAAAGAAGGATCCTGTCAAAAAAGTTTAATAGAGGATCTCGTTAAAAACTTTAATAGAGGATTACGTTAAAACTTTTAATAGAAGAGCCAGTTATAAGTTGAATAGAAGATCTTGTTAAAAAACTTAATAGAAGATCCCATTAAAAAGAGCAATAGAAGATCCCGTTAAAAACTTAAAAAGAAAATCCTCTTAAAAATTTAATAGAAGATCCCATTAATCATATAATATATATATATATATATATATATATATATATATATATATATATATATATATATATATATATATGCAGGTCGTATTGAAGTCCATAGCTGTGGTAGCGTCATTAATTTTAAGAAATATTAAGAAAATACAAGTTATAATTAATAACACTGCCACAGCTATGGACTTCAATAGTACCTGCAAACAACATGGCCTTTTACCTAATTATATATATATATATATATATATATATATATATATATATATATATATATATATATATATATATATATAATACAAAACCTAAGAAAATACATAAAAAAATAATGAGTTAGAATATTAAAAATCCTAGAAGAATGCAAGGGAGAAACATCAAAACACTCACCATTGTTGGTCTGACTCCAGAGAGAAGTGGGGAGGGGAGGAGTGAAGTGGATATAGGTAAGATTGTGCATTGTGCAAGGTAGCGAACACTTTTTGGCTTTGTCATTTTGTTAGGAATCATTATTTTTCAAAAATTTGCTAAGGTCAAATTTAGAGTATATATTTGCACTAAAAAATATATAAGAAGTGTAATAAACTGTTTTCAAAGCATGTACTGAATTTTTTTCTCCGACTGTATATATATATATATATATATATATATATATATATATATATATATATATATATATATATATATATATATATATATGCCCACCAAATAATAAATTAATAAAAAAATAAATAATTAGCCCGGTCAGGAAATCGCCAACCATTAATTCCTTTTAGTTAACTCATGATGGTTCTCTCTCATAATTTACATTGTGACCGATGCTCCGAATAATCAAGCCAAGGATGGAACCACACCCTCTCGGATTTTGATGGAAATTGGTGGATAGGTTGATATTTGGCTGAAATCACCGAGTCCGGAATCCGTTTTTCCACATCTTAATTAGAAGCAAAATTATGGATATTGCAATTTGAGGGGTTGACAGTCCCCCAAATTATAGACTCTTTTCTTAGCCCCTAATTAACTAAGAAGGTTAAACAAAATGCCATTCAAAAAAGAATATTTACCTTTTTTAAACTTGATTAAATCAATATTTTAAATAAAAAGAGTTTTAAAAAGCTTACGGTCATCTAAATATATACGTGGGGGGACCACCAATGTACCTAGAAATAAAAAAAAAATCACAAAAAAGCACTATACATTTTGTTTCTTAAAATGCGTAATTTCTTTGTATATTATACTTGGTCTGTTCAGTACAATAAATTACATGTATCCTCCGTGCACAAAAAAAGAGAATTTGTTTGGCGAAACTTCATGCACCAGGTCTGGAGCATGAAATTATTTTTACAGTCTTGCTGTTCATCTGAGATTTCTTCAATAAAATCTTATCTAGTTTTTGATTATACATCATTCATTTGGTATTTTTTATATTATCTATAGGGTATAGAGGTTTAAATGCACTCAACATTTTTGTTTATCATAAACCGTCTTGGTTATTGTTTCTAACTTAGGCCCAACATTAATTATTTCCAGTTAATAAACAATCAGTGGTCAGAACTCAGCATCGTTGTTTCTTCAACAGATGAATTTATAGCTAGTCTATCATATAAATTTATTTCCCTAATAAGCCACCATTTTATTTCTAAGTCACATTCGGAATATTAAAAATATCTTATAGGAAACCTAGACAAGAAAGAAGTCGTAGTTCTTGGTGACTTTTCTGAAAATTACTCTTTCATTGTACAAGGCACAAGCCAAAGCTTTTACTGGTCAAACATTCTAGCTACTGCACACCCTTTTGTTGGTTATTATAAAAGGAAAACACACTGTTATACCTATAAAACCTTTGCTTTGTATGTCAAAAAAAGAAACCTTTTGCCTGCCATAAATTATATTCTTCCAAAATGCACCAACGTTCATTATTTCTCAAATGGTTGTGTTGCTCAGTAAAAATATAAGTACAACTTCATAAATATGGGCTATAACATTTTACACTTTAGAATGAATTGTGAATGGAAAGTGTACGCTACCAGTCATGGCATGAATGCCTGTGATGACATTAGTGGCATGATTAAAAGGAAGGCAACTAAGGAGCGTCTTCAAAGGGTTTATAAATCACCAATTATAATACCATTTAGAATTTTTAAAATTTCCTGAAGATTATTTTACTGAAATTCAATTCTCTTACATTCCATCTGATGACATATCAACAATTGAAGAGCGATTGCGATCCAGATTTGAGACTGCTCAAACCTTATCGGGTAAACCAGGATTCCATAAAATCATTCTCAACAGTTTAATGATAATTATCAAAACGTTCAAAACGTCACAGTCAACATTATAAATTGTTCAGGAAACTTCAGTTGATATATCAATTCCTTCCATTACCTTCATTGACTAAAATACTGGCCAATATGTTCTTTTTACACGAGAATATTCCTTACATAGGGTTTATTGAAGAAATCTCAGATGAATATCAAGAAAGTATAATTAACTTAATGCGCCAGGTTGCGCAAAAGAAATTATCTTTTTTTCTCCACTGAAGATATATGTTGGGTATGGATGAGGAATATTTTGAGTGTGTTGAGTGCTTTCAAATGCAAAACAGGATTCGCAACCCCCTATGTTCATTTAACCCAAAGGCAGAAAAATTCCCTTTTGAAATAAAATGATTCTACAGGTATAGTACAGCATAGACTATCTATAGTCTGTTGCCTTTTTTTGTGCTAAAGACAGCTAAATAGGTCAATGTAAATGGATACCCCCCCCCTGCTTCGCAACGCTTATCACGTTGCAGGAAGCCACGTGGGTAGACAGACTCCACGAGTCCGAGAGTCACATGACGAAGCAAGCTCAGATGCGCCCCCTCCTCCACCATCGTACCATCCAAGCGAGTGTGAAGAATATCTCACATGCGGTCGGAAATTCCAGCAGTTTTCCCCGCGGAGATAGAGAGAGGGTACAAAAGAACTGTTTGTCGCCGATAGTTGGCACCTCGAGCTGCCATCTGGGAATTTCTCAAAGTAGGGGTTATTACCCATCTCCCCCTTGAGGAGACTCCGAGCACTAGCTAAGGTTATAACTTACGCCTTCACAACCCCGGAAGTAAAGTACCGATCATACCTTTCGCACTCTTCTCCTGACGAGGATCCCTCATTTGAAGACGCTGACAAGATCGTCTCGCCGATCCCTTACTTTTCCCTCAAGTCTCATGTGAAGTCACCGTTGCACTCCGACCCGTAAGCCCCTTTTCCCCTTTTACCTAGTGAGCCCATTTAGATCTGAGCAGGTAGCTCTAAACTAATTAATTGAATTTAGATTTTCCCACCAGTAACGTTAAATGATTAGCCAATCATCACATTCCCTTTATATCATTTTATATCTTTTTAATTTGAAAATAAATGTTATATTTTCTTATGTTCATCTTCAATTAACCTGAATGTCACTCTCGTCCTCGTTATTCAAATCTCGCCAACCTCGAACTCAACCGGATTAGTTAAGTGAATTGACTCCACGTCTCAACCAGACCTTTATAATCTGCGCATCAACGTAGGGTTCAGTCTTTGGATGGTTCGCTTTAATAGCCTGAGTTCTCCCCCTTAATACTAATAATATATATTGTATTGGATAGTCGGTTATACCATGACGCTCAATATATTTAACCCTATATATTGAATAGACCAAGTGAAATATATAAAACACAAGTGATAATGTTTTTTGGGGAAAAAAATCATTTCCATGAACGTTGGTGGTACCCCCACCCCCTTCCTCCAAATAAAAATTTAGATGGCCGTACCCATTTTAATATAGTTCTATGTAAAATATTCACCTAATTAATTTTGAAACGCTAAATATTTGCTTTTGAATGGTATTTTGTTTAACCTTATTGTTTCTTTAGAGGCTGAGATACAAGTGTTTATAATTTGGGAGTGGGGGGCTGCCAAAACTGCTCAAATTGGGGTGTCCTTACATTTGATTTTAATTAAGATATTGATAAACGGATTTCAAACTCAGTAGTTTCAGCCAAAAATATACCAATACACGAATATTCCTCAAAATCAGAGAGGGTGTGGTTCCATATTTCAAATTTTTGCTTGATTTGTCAGAGAATCGAACTTGTATATTTAATCCTAAGCAGTTCTATATTTTATTCTTTAATCGGAGATTTCTTTTCATTTTCTATGAGGTTTTTGATCAAAGTTGGTTTTACATCTTCACCTTACAAGTGGTTTTAATCATATATATTTTACGTTTTCATTTTCTTATCCCTTTGATCATTTGGGGTTTACTCTTTTTTCATCAATGTGGATTTGATTTGTTCTTGCAGCTCTTTTAACTGAAATCAAATTTACTACTTTATTTTCTACCTGCATTTAATTCATTTAGGATTTATTTCATAAGATTTCAACAGGGTTTAATCCTCATAGATTTATATTTTAAATTTTCCATGTGTTTAGAACTTTTTGTTTTTTAATGTAAATTTAATTTCCATTTTTCATGTAAGTTCGATATATGAGAATGCTGCATCATTTTAATACTGTCAATTTAATCCATATTGATTCTATTCCTTTCTGTATTGTATTTTCTTTCTTTTATTTATTTATTTATTGTATGCCTTTGAATTCCATATGCCAGTTCTATCAATTCATTTTTACGTTGGTTTTATTCGTAATAGGTCATTTATTTTAATTTTCCTGTTTTAATCGTTATTTCTTGTTCTTTAAATGTAAAATTTACCAGCATTTTCCATGCCTATTTTATCTTTTGATTTGAACTTAGATTTTATCTCTATTTCTCCGTCAAGTTTTATTTCTTGATTTGAATGTGAGTTTTATCTTTTCTTTTCAATATTAGTTTTTGCATGTGTCTTCTCTCTTGATTTGGCCTCAGTTTATTTTAACCCTTTTTTTTATCTGTTGTGGGCAGATTTCTACGAGAAGGGAAGTGGTTGTTCGATCCCCCCCACCCTCAAGGGAATCCCGTTCGAGGCGGCCGCCTGGGGGGTCATTGGGTGTTCTGGTGGGCACCTCGTCATCCCCAACTACAACGTCTCTCTCACAATCCCAGAGGGTGCCATCACCACCCACAACTACAACCACACATTCTTCATCGCTGTGATATCAAGCCACACATCCAAACCTTCCCTCCACAATCAGCAGGCAAGTTGATTGACTTTTTTTATTTAATTATTTTTAAATCACTCTACTCCTGTGACCTAAAGTTCTTGAAAGGAACTGTGAGCTAAAATTGTTAAAGTTAGAGGAAGTGAATATGTGTTGCAGGTCATAAATAAAATGGCCACAGTATGAGCGTACTCATTCTTGGGCTAAAAAAAGCATCATTTAATTTCTTTTTAAGGAATCATTTAATATCTGGGCGTAAAATCATTTATTCACTGGTGACAAACTATTCGATTTATGGTAACTCTTAATTTGCAATTAAAGAATCATTCAATATTTCGATAAATAATCAATCACTCAACTGATTGAAATGTCATTAAATTTCTTCTTCAGAAATCATCAGTTTCTGATCCTTAAATCCGGTTGGAGAATCATTCTTTTCCTTTAGACGACGCATTTCGATTTGTGGTAGAAGTAGCATTTAAAATATTCCGTTGTTGTTTTAGGATTATCTAATTCCTGATTGAGAAATCCTTCAATTTCGGTGTGAGTACATTTAATTCAGGGTTGATTCATTGTTACAATTGGTAAGGCACTTTTAACTTCTGTTTGAAGATATATTCAATTGCCTGTATGACTCATTCCATTTATTAAAAAGGATCATTCAAAGTCTGATTGTCATAATTTTGTATCGATTTAGCGTCACTCAAATCCTGATTGATGAAATGTTGTTTTGGTCGTTGAGGACATTTAATTTGTAGTTGAGGCATCATTCTGGTCTCGCAGTCGCTTTGATACTGGTCAAGTATTATTTCATTGCTGGGTGAGTAGAGAGAGAAATCACCCAATAAATTTATCTCCCCCATCAGACACTACTGAGTGCGGTCATATGCTGCGGCCCCGCGGGCGTTTCCTTAAAAAAACCAGCAGTGGTTTCTTTCGAGCACTGCGGCTCACTCCAGCACGCCCCTTGGCACTTGCACCTCCTGGGAGCCAGCGTGGGATTCTCGGAAAAGGGGAGCCATTGGGATACATTAATCACCATGGGGGAAGATAGGGTTGACGATCTCGTGTATTTGCAGCTGGATGGGTCTCAGGTAAGAGAAAAGGAACACTTCATGAACGCCTGTGTATCGCCCACTTGGGTGTAATATGTGGTGATTTGCTTCCCCTCGCATAGCGTGTGGGGTGGAATAAGGAGTGAAAATGGGTGTAAGAAAGAGATTCAAGAACCCAGAAAAGCAGACGCCCGATTGAAAACTAGAGTTGATTTACTGTAAATTGCATCTACTTTTTGAGGTTGTGAGATTAAATATGACCTCCCTAAGGACATGCACAAAGATTTTCCGTCTGTTCTTGTCACACATTTTCACCTCGGCTAACTTTACTATTTGTACATCTATATTCAAGATATTTAGAAAGCTGCTACTTCTGGTTTTCATTTAAACAATAATAATCTCTTAGATCATTTTTTTAACAGTATATTGATTCATTATTAATCTTGTGGTAAACTCATGATGGGGAAGAATGAAAATTTACACGCAAGACTTTATTATCTCTGTTAAACCGAAACATGTGAAATGATGTGAAGATAGAAAATCATATTTTCATTCGTAAATTTACCACAAATTTAGTAAAGGAATCTATATTTATGAATTTGGTGAAGAAAACATGCTTTGTGCTATGGCCTTAGCAACATAGCCCGAGAATAAAATACCAAAAATCAACATTTACTTGAAAATACTTGTTTAATTTTCATTACAATTTGGACAGAATATTCATTGAAATTTGCTTCTGATAGAATCCTAGTTTCATTTAATAGAACAGCGGAATAAATAAGTTATGAGGAAAAAATCTTGCCAAAACTAGAGAAGGATAGTTAGAAAGGGAGAAAAAACAGATTAAAACGTAATTGTAATATAAAAAGTTGAACAAATACTCATGAAAACGTGAGCACATCTTCGGCCGCAGGACGTCACCATTTTTTCCCATTGTTTAAGTGTGTTTTTACCTGCGGCGAAGCGCCAGGTCAAGGCGTGGCTTTTTTTTTTCAAAATGAAAAAAGTTCAATTGTACCCATTTAAAGCTATGAAATGACCCATATGACCATGGGGCATAGGGTTATTCACCCTCGAGATTTCAAATATTCCATTGGATTTAGTGCTGCGTGACGCCATCTAGTGACACAACCCTCATTTAGTCATTCAAAGGCACTTGTATTTGATTTGAACCATGGGAAGCCATCAATGCGATAACCATTCCTCATCTTATCACAAAACCCTGCAGGTCATTCAAAGGACTTTCCCTCTTGTTCTTCCATTCTTTTTTACTCTTTGCCAAAGATCTACAACATTCATCGGTTCCGAGCTATAAGCTTCTCATCGTTTATCTGCCCAGGCAGGTTCATCATGGCCAAATTTTCAATTGCTTCTCAGTTTTTGTTGCCAAGCACGGAGTATTATTCTCCATGGAAAGAGGCTTATGTATTCCTGATGTTTGTAAATATAGGCTCACATGTGCATAATCAGATTCTTGTATACCACATGATTTAATATTTTACCTCTACGACACCTTACATACTGCTTCCCATCGGATCTAAGCAAACTAAATTTGAAAAACACTTTCTTACTTTGCACCACTTAACACTAAATGCTCAGTAGTGAAAGTTAACCTAGCCGCTTTATAATTTTACTTCAGGGTTTCTTAACGGGAATGTGCAGCGCTTCCTACCGCTCTCGAGCGAGGTGAGACAGCCAGGCAAAGCAAATTCGGCAAATTGACCCGACTATCGGCTGCTCTCTCAAATTGACCCTTCATCGTTATCCGTTGTATCGTGTGTTTCTTCCATGGGAGAGGTTTTTCGAAGGTGAAACGTTCTTTTCACCAACACACACGAACTATTATCCTTCTAGAGCTTTGTCATGTGTGAAATCACACTTGTGTCAGATTACAATGCCTAGAAATGTCAGACAGTGTCATTTCTTTAATTTTCTACTACATAATCACAGGGAACTTTGTACTTATACATACGTTACTAATATTTATTTACCTGTAAACTGAGTTATAAGTTATTCTTCTCTAGTTTTAACACATCTATGAAATGAAACCTGTACATTAGCAGAGCTAAGTTTAAAAGAATATTCTGGGCATTTTCAATGGAAATTAGACTACTTTTGAAGAGAATGTGGATTCGGATCATTTGGTCATCTCATTTTTCATACTATTGTTTTCTACATATTGGTAACTTCATAGGAAATTATTCTTCGCTTCGAGAAATGGAACTCTTACACATCCTTATTATTTCACCACTGTTGCCGTGACATATATATTTTTTAAATTTAATAATATAAAATTTAAATATTTCTATTTTTTCAACTCTATTTTTTAAATATTTTGATGTCAGAAATTCCCAATAGCGTCAAGTTTTGACCTGATAACAAAATTAAAAGGAACGTCATAGCTGAAGAGAAGGTAGAAATTATTGCCTCTGCTTTTCACCACGTTTACACGATACGATACTACCTTAATTTTGTTACACACATATCGCATGTAGACACACAAGAACGTTCACACAGATAGTAATCGGTAGGACATTTCCATACAATTTAACGAATTCTTGTTTTTGAAACGCACATATGCACCTATAAACACACAAACTACCACGTAAAAGCGTTAATCCATAGTGCAAGAGTAACAAGGAGTAACAAGGAAAGAAAGTACCCTTGAAGACATTACGGTCAATTCAAAGAGGATACCTTTGGACCTGCAGTCGAGCGGGCACATCTCTGCTCAAATGCTTTACGTCCTTAAACGGCCACTTTTCAAGACCATGTCTAGTATTTACTTGAACTGGCCGACAGATTCACTGTTGACAATTTCCACTGGAAGTTTTTTCCAACTACCGCAGATACTCTACGTGAAAAACTTTCTACACAGATCGCGGTTGTAACGCTTCAGTTCAAGTTTAAAGCCGTGATTTCTTGTTCTGCTCTCAACAAGTGTGAACTCTCGAAGTATTTTGAAAACTTTGATGAGCTGACCACGCAGTCTACGGGTTTCCAACGAGAACAGATCTAGTTCCCTGAATCTATCTTAATGACTTTTATGTCTGATAGAGTGAATCAGTTTAGTTGGCATTGCTTGAACGCGTTCCAATCTCGCGATGTCCTTTCTAAATGAAGAACTCTAAAATTGTCCGGCATACTTCAGGTGCGGTCGGACAAGTGAGTTGTACAAACACTGTACAATCTCCTTGTGCCGATATCCAAACTGGCGCTTTATGTGGCTTAGCATCCGTTGGGCCTTTTCTCCGCCTCAATGCACTGTTTCAAGAACTTGAGGTCACTAGTGATTGTTACACCCAATTTCTTCTCAGTATCGGTGGCTTCAATATCAGTACCCTTAAGGATATACTGAGATTAGGGGGTTCAGTGGCTGATATGCATCACTTTGCATTTGTTCAGGTTAAAAGGCATTTGCCACGTGTTCGACCACTACCCAATCCTCCGAAGATCTTCCTGCAGGCGGGCAGTATTTCCTTCCTTTGCAAAGTTCATACCAAGCTTAGTATCGTCGGCAAATTTGGAAATCTTGGCAACCATGTCACCGTTTATGTCGGTGACGTAGCAAGGTGCCTCAAAGTTCTGTCATAGGACAGAACCTTGAGGCACCCCACTAGTAATGGGCACCCACTCAGAATCCTCTCCATTCAAAACCACCCGTTGCCTTCTGCCACTTAGCCAGTCCTCTATCCAGCCGGCTACTTTTCCGTCTATGCCCAGCGCTCGCACTTTCCGAAGAAGGCGGTGGTGTGGTACCTTATCAAAGGCTTTCTGAAAGTCTAAGTAGACCACATCCACCGCCTTGTCCCGATCGTGCTCACTGAAGACGAAGTGGAAGAATTCCACAAGGTTCGCCAGGCATGACCGTTCCCTTCGAAAGCCGTGCTGGGAACTCCTCAGTAGCAGCTTGACTCTAAATGCGACATCATTTTGTCCACCATGATGCTTTCCATGAGTTTATCGACTATCGAAGTCAGACTAATAGGTTGGTAGTTCGACGGTTGGCTATGGTCTCCTTTCTTGAAGATAGGAGTCACTTCCGCTTCACGCCAGTCTCTGGGAACGCATTCGGTCCGGATTGACATATGAAGATTGCGCTCAGGTGTCGTGACACTTGATCGCGCACTTCCTTCAAAAATTTGGGTAGAAACCCATCCGGGCCAGGTGACTTATTCGTCATTAGGTCAGTGATCTTCTTTTCTATTTCTCCTTCGGTAAAGTCCATATGCGTCAACTTTTCCCCCGAGTAGGAATCCGTTGGCTGGGGGATGGGACCACACTTTTCAGTAAACACTAAAGAGAAGTAGTCGTTGAAGGGGTTAGCATTTTTTGCATCTGAGTGCTTTAATTTCCTCTCCTCATTCCTCAAAGGGCCAATCGTTCGACGGATTGGTTTACGGCTGCTTACATATCTAAAATCTCATTGGGATTCTCTTTACAGAGTCTCACCACTCAGAGTTTCTCAGACTGCTTAGCCGCCCTTATGCTGGACTTCACTCTACTGGCTAGCCTCCGGTATTCGTCAAAGTCACCCGAGATCTTCGATTGCCGGTACACATTTCTCTTCTCCCTAAGCAGTTGGCCTATTTCTCGATTAAACTACTTTAGTTTAACAGAAGACCGACGGGAGCATTTCTGAGAGATGAAACGCGATTGAAGACTCATGAATGTGGTTTCAAAACTTTTCCACGAGTCGTCAACAGCATCGCACACTTCTAGCCTCGCGTAGGTCAGTCCAGCACAAAAACCTGCAAATTCTGCTATTTTTACATCAAGTTTCCTCAATTTACTAGTTGCAGGCCCTGCCTTGGGGACTTTGACTAAAAATCTAATCAGTCGGTGGTCACTGCCACCGAGCTCTTCGCCAACAGAGAGGTCCTCAACGATGTCATCCTCAGAGGTGAAAATCAAGTCGAGAATATTGTCTCCTCTCGTTGGCTCTCTCACCCATTGAGTCAGGAACTCGTTGTTCGCGAACTGCAGGAGTAGTGCATTTTCGCCACAGGGTTATCTCGTTTCCCAGTCAACATGGGTATTGAAGTCACCCATAGTGTCTTTTACAAGTTCGTTCAACAGCTGGTACAGACTCTTATCCTGTTCTAAGAGTTAGGCAGGGGGTCTGTAAAGCACTAGAGTCTTGTATCTGGCAAGACCTATCTCTAGGTCAACACCTAGTAGTTCATGGTTGGATACGATGTTGCAATCCATCGAGTTTAGAGTATCGTTGACATACAACATCACATTGCCACCCTCTCTCTCTCTCTCTCTCTCTGGCTTATCTTTCAGGAAGAGCTGGTAACCGGGAATCGTGAATTTACCTTCAAAATCTCGGCTTGAATATTTATCTACAACTCCGTTATGGCCACCATCTCAGGTTTTTCTGTTGCTACGAGGCCATGGAGCTAAAAAAAATTGTTCCTAAGTGACCTCGCATTGGACAGAAGAACTTTCATGGAGTCCCCTACTGTAGGACTCCCTACGCTCTTCCGTTTCCCGGCTTCTCTGTTTTCGTGGTCGCACCCTTTTTGACGACCTCGGAAAATGTCGTTTCAGAAGTGACACGGGCGTGCTGGCGCACGTCCGTTTTTGCTCTGTTTCGAACGATCCTTTGGGTGCGTTCCACGACATCTTGAAATAAGTTGGTGAGAAAGGCCTTACCTTTAAAGGAGAGATGTACTCTATCCCTTTGGTAGAGATGGTCTCTACCGATAAAGGTACGATAGGGGTCCACGAAGAAGACTCCTTTGCCGTGCAGAGATCCGCCAATCTTCTGTTCACTGCGAAGTTTCTCTCGTGAGCGGTTCGGGATGGACCTCTTCTCGGGAGCATCCCAACCACCACACGTTTGCGGGTTATAAGCCCTATGCCATCCACAGCTCCCATCGTTGTTTGGATGGTCTTACCACTGAGGCCAACCTTACCCCTTCTGAGGTAGAGGTCGTTGCCACTCACCATCAGAGCAACAACTGAATTCTCAGAAATCTGAGCTTTCTCTGCGTCTGCACTGATGTTGGGGTTACTCTGTCCTGGCAGGCAGCTTACCTTCACGCTAGTGCGAAGGTGGGCCGCTAGCAGCGGCTGCAGATCCCGTGTTTGCAAGTCACCAATGAGGGTGACCTTTAGACACTTGGTCTCTCAAGACGGGGTCTTCCCTTGTGGAAGAGGACTCTCCTTTTCCTCTTTACTCTCCACACTCTTATCTTTCTTTTTCTTATTCCCCTTCTTCTTCTTGTTTATCTGTTTTTCTTCTATTTTTGCTTCTTCTTTTGTTTCAACTTTATTCTTTTTCTTTTTCTTCTTTTTCCTTTTTCTCTTTTTTTCACGCCTTTGCTTAGCATCAGATGATGCCGGAATCTCCGCTTGGGTAAGAACTAGGCACCAGGGGAAAGTCAACGCACCACTTTTCTAACTGGCATGTTGCACAGTTGTATTTTAGACGAACGGGTCCTTTTTTGCTTGTTATTTTGAGCGCTTTCTCTCTCTCTGAAAACTAGTGACCAATCAATGAAAGACAGGTATTAATTTGCCAGTAAATAGTGTTAAACGAAATTCCTGCACCATTTAGCATATCCTTCCTACTAGGATACTATACCCTACAGGTATAGCGCGGGACACCAAAGTGCAGATGAAATCTACAGAGTTGCGTGACCTCGAGGTTCCAATGACTGCTGTACGAAGTGAAAACTTTATAGCGGAGATGCCCTCGTTGGGTTTAGTTTCTTATTTTAAGTAAGTGATAATAAGTACACGTAGAACGAAGTTAAACTACATTTGGTATGAAAACTAGTTAGCTGGGCTCCCGATTTGAGTCTACTTGAGAGGACACAAGGTTTCAGCTTCTTGGTAACTCTTAGAATTTGTGCAAGACAACGGTATTGCAGATATTGCATTTTATAATTTTCAAAAGTTTTTTCATTTTTTTTTCATTACGACACTATTTCTTGAGATATTGTATCACCCCTCGCTTTACCCTTTGTTTTATCCCCTGCCTTATCGTAATTCTCTTTTCACCAAGGCATCATTGTTTCACCGCTTTTTCTCAGTCTCCTTCCTCCCATTCCAAGGTAATCTACTTATTCATCTTTATACTACTCGGGGTATGGATCTTCCATACTTTTTCACTTACTCTCATTAGAGATTGTAAATAATATACATCATCATTTTCCCCGCGTCCTTGACAGATTGAAGAGATGTGCGTATTCACCTATACTGTTAATATCGAACATCCCCGTTGATAAGAACTAGTCTTTTCTGGTTTTCAAAGGAGGTAGAGTATGCAACAAATTGGATTGTGAGTTTGGGAAATAATAAATGACTTCTTTAGAGGTGTTTTGAGACGAATTGAGTCGCAAGTTGTCTCATTAATTGGTAGATAGTTGTATGTAGAAAGGGTGGAAGGATGAATATTTAACCAAAAATATTCAAGTTCAATAATAAGAATGAATTTGAAAGGAAGTTGCACGTTACAGTGTATAAAGCATTTGATTGATTTGACATTACGTGAAAGGAAACCAAAGTTTCCTGGCACGTTAATTATTTGAGAGTAAAGGTTACACCAATAAAAAATGATGAAGTTGAGCCTTTACCTCATTTCCAAAAGGAATCTAAATTAGTTACCATTAATTCCGAAAAAGCATTAGGAATATTATACTTAAGAAAAAAGAATTTAATTGGAAAAGGTGAGATGAGATTGCTAAAGAAAATGCAGCACACTTGTTCTTTTCCTTTCCGCGTAAAAAAGGGTACAAGCTAAATAAAAGTTTTGCAACTAATGGTATACTGGCTCTTTACTTTAGGAAAATGTGTAACTGAAAACAGAACAGAAGGAGGTACCGTACTCCCCCACCAGAGGGGTGCTCAAGATCGAGGAAACATTATTTCCTAATCCCACAATTCTAAAATATGCAGCCACTCTACCTCTAACTTCAAATAAAGGAAGGGAGTCCTAAATCCGTCCATAAAATACTACTTATGCACCCAAATTATCCAATGGTCCAAGAAATCGCGAAACACTGGGCATGGCCACTTTCGTATCAACTTTCAACAACAAGAGTCTCAAAACACCAACGCAGTTTCTTAGACAGAAAAGATATACCTATACAAGTGATAAACAGGCAGACATACAAAAGAAGGGCAGGTAGACGAAAGAGAGAATGGGCAAATGCGTAGGTCGAAAACACTTAACTTATAACAACCAACTACCCAAAATAATTTCTTATTTCGTCTAATCTGGTTATGTACTTTTTAAACGCTTTCTCTTTCCTAACTTCATCAATTTCTTAACAAAAGTCGTTAGCTTTGGCTTTTAGGGAGGGGGAAAAGAATATATGTGTTCTTTTAAAGAAGAATAACCAACCGCCAGGAGGGTGATAAAATGTGGTGAAGTTAAGGGAAGTGAGAATGTGTAGAATGCCTATAATTATAAACGCAGTAAAGAAAAGGGGAGAATACTTGGTGCCCTCAGGGCGATTAATGCACATATACATGCACACGTACATAAAATTATAAGTATCAATAGCATCATATGTCTCATTGAAGGTTAGGGCTGAGAGGGAACATCGGTGACCCTTACCACACACACACAAAAAGAATCGAGGCTGACCAAAGATGAGAAATTTATAATATGCATCTTAGTGGTAATCTGTTTTTATTTGCAAGGGAGAGTTAATCTTTCAGTAAAGAATTACCTCTTTGGTAATTACATAAGATAATATAAAGACATTAGGAACATTATGACATGTATTTTTATAATTTACCACAGATTCCCACCATCTATAATAATAATAGGTATTTATAATGCGCCCTCCAGGGCTGTTAGCCCTCCTAGAGTGAAGTACTGTTTAAAGGGGAATCCGATTTCATTATGATTCATTTGTGTGATACTGAAATGCGTACGTACCAAATGATACGGAGTCAGTCGTAAAAGACTGCAGGCAAACACTATGCGATGAATAGACAATGTGTGCATCTATGACTTCATTTTCATTTCTCGGATTACGTGACCTTCACACAGTTTGACTGTCCATAACTTCACTGCTTACTTTAGGCTAGCAGATACGCTATTTTCTGATTTTTTCTTATTCGTAAATATACATATGTCAATATTTTATTCTGCTAATGGAATTAATATTGGGAAGAGGGAAAGTCTCTCCCAATCTATATTACGTAAGAATGTGCATTACCCGCATTGAAATAAAGCACTAAGAGCATAATAGCGCTTAACTTCTTTTGCAAGCCCTTGGATGGGCAACGGTGGGGTCATTATTTGAGACATCACCAGACATCACATCTTGGAGAAGGATCCTATTTGACCCCACCTTACCTTGCCTGCTTTTTTAGATAATGTTACCTAATATCACCTGCTCTTAAGGTCACCGTGGCCGGTACCCACTCTCTTAGGTGGCCTTTCTTCACTTCGCCTGCTCCTTTAGGTGACTTTACCTCACATCACCTACTATTTTAGCTGACTTCACATAACCTAACCTAACCTAACATTTTAGGTGGCCTCAGCTGAGCTTAACTGGTCCGTTAAGTGAGCGAACTTATCTCCTCTGCTCAAGTCAGTGAACTTAAATGACGTCACATGCTCGCCTAAGGCAATAAGTGATGTCAGTATTTTTGTTTAGGTGACCTTGCTTGCCTATTTAGTTCACTTGACCTGACCTGACCTCACCGAATCTGCTCTTTTATGTTATTTTACCCGTCCTGACATCATCTTCTCATTTTGGGTGACATTACTTCAGTTAAGGTGACCTTAACTTACCTCACCTGTCTATCAGAAAATCTATCTGATCTAACATGCATAGTTAGTTATATTTCCTCACCTCAGTTGGACGTTTAGTTCACTTTGTATGACCTGACCTGGATTTGTAGGTAAGTTTACTTTACCTAACGACGACGATGGTATGATAAGGAATAGTGTGAATAATCCAAGGAAAACAAGCAAACAACGTCAGAGAGATATGGATTTAGCTGGCGTAAGTATTGACTATTCAACTGCTCGACGAGTGATTCTTGAATTAAGTTGGCAGAGGTGGCAGAAAACCTTTACATGAACAATTATTGACAGCCACTTTGAAGAAAATACGACTGCAAGAGCCCGTGATCATGAAGAATGGTTAACAAATCACTGGAGAGAAGTTATAAAAGGGTCTTTCAACAAGGACGCTCAAGCTTTGTCAGGCAATAGTGACCATGTTGTTAGAGCGAGATCTAGCAACCTTAATGTTAACTATTCAGTAGTACTTTGCAAGTCACGATGGGAGGTAATAGCGTTCAACAGCGTGTGCAAATCATCAAATGGTGTTATCAAAATCAGTGCTCCGTTCGACAAACGTTCCGCACATTACGTGATTTCTATCCTCGCCACAGCCACGAGGCCCATTTTTGGATGAATGGATTTGTGAACAAGCAAAATTGTCGAATTTGGAAAGAAAAAAATCCACAGGAGATACACCAGCACCAATTGCATCCCAACAAAGTCACTGTTTGGTGCGGATTTTCGTCTAACGGAATCATTGGTCCGTATTTTTTTGAGAACGAAGATGGGATTGCCATAACTGACAACGGCGAGACCTACAGATCGATGATAAGCAACTTTTTGTGGCCTCAACTGGATTATATGCCTGATATGGATACTGACGACATGTGGTTCTAACAGGACGGCGCTACGTGCAACATTGCGCACGCCACGATAGACATTTTGCACCAGCGATTTCAGGGCAGGGTCATCTAGCGCGGTGACGACGTCAACCTGCCACCGAGATCATGTGATTTAACGACATTAAACTACTTTCTTTAGGGCTACCTTAAATCGAAGGTGTATGCGAATAATCCACAAACAGTTGATGTCCTCAAATTCAACATAACGAACACCATCCAGCAAATTCAGCCAGATTTATGCGACAAAGTCATCGAAAACTGGGCCTCCCGAATACGTTTCACCAAGCGAAGCCGCGGCAGGCATTTGAACGACGTCATATTCCCCACTTAATGCCATAAAATGTACTTTCAAATTTAAAATAAATTGAGTGCATTTATCACACACAACTTGTTTTATTTACATTTAAAATCGAGCGACCTTATTGGAAGACCCTTTATTTTCAGATGAAGTACATTTCGAAGCGCATGACTACAGGACACTATCCATTCAACAAACGCCAAAATATCGCCTAAAGACGATACTTTGGGGCAATTTTACTGCATAAGGCCCTGACACATTTATTATTGTTAAATGACTTAAAAAACTACAATATAAGTAAATTCTACAGATTTATTTGCTTTCGATGGTATATAGAGACTTTACTAATGGATAAGTCACCTAAGTCACTTTCCCACAGCATCTTTCTCCATGCCATACTTCTGAAAAATACGTCTATTCTTCGAAGAGAGCTAGAAAATCCTCTGACAATAACTCAACTGAGAATCTAAGGACCAAGAAAGAAGACTGTTCGACTACGTTTAAGCTATTTTCTGCTATTCCTAGGACCTGGTACATGATGACGAGCTTTCCAATATATCAAACTTGATTGATTCAATGCTGAATGGTGTAAAACTGCTTATAAAGGCAAATGGTATTCATATCTTCTATTAAATGTACTGTCTACCGTATCATTACTGTGGATATTTAGAATAAACATTAATTTTAAGAAAAATGTTTTAATATTTCACTCTGAATTAATAGTCACACTAGTGGACCTCACCTGTCCATTTAGTTAAACTTACTTGAACCAACCACTCTTTTAGTTTACCTTACCATCCAGGTAAAAGCGAGTTCAATAGCAAAGAGCTTGATATTTATTGCCCAATTGGGTCAAGTTTGGGCTCGATCAAGTTATTGTAGTCACCAGGTCAATATGTGCAAAGGTCAGGTAGGTCCACCAATTGCAGTTCTATTGAGAGCTCTTGTTATAACACCAAGGAACCTCTTCCTCGTGACAGATTCGAGGAACTTTGTGCTACTTTGTCTTTACGCATTTTGTAGACTCCTCATTCCGTTACTAGGAATTTTACTTTCCACTAATTTTCACTTAACTTAATTTCACCAATTTTACCTAATAAGCTTTTACAAAAGGTTTGTGTGTGTGTTGGAGGGAAGGGGGATAAATTTACCGCTATATTTACATACAAATGAATAAATCCATCCTGTCTCTCCGCTCCCTTGATCAGATCCATTTGCTGACCAAATCACTGCAGCAATTCGCCCTCGTGGGGGAGAGAGGGGGCCCTAACCCCGCCGTAAAGAAACTGCGCCTTGTGGTCACGGCCCCGCCCCCGACCTCCAAGGGAGAGCTCAGCGTGGCGGTCCACATCGTTCAGGATACCGCCGCTTCCCTCGCCTGTGAGTTTTTCTTATTCTAACCATGTCTGTGTTTATAATTTCCTTTCTTTCTTCTTCTTTTCTTTTATTTTCTTCATTTGTCTTTTCTTTTCTCATTTTATACTTTTTGTTTCTCTCTTGTCTTATTTATTTTATTTTATTTCTCTTTCCTCTTCTTTTTGTTTTTCCACTTTTATTTTTTCTATTGCCTTTTCTTTTTTTACTCGTTATTCTTGTTTTTTTTACTTGTTTTCAAATTTCTTTTTCCCTTTTATTTATCTTTAATTCTCTGTTTTACCCTGTTTTTGTCCTTTTTATCGTTTTCTAGATTTTAGCTAGAGTTGGATAGAGTTGGCATCGTTCCTGATGTCATCCGATTAATTCGCAGCGAGACGCAGTGAAGCAATCAGCAGCGTTGTTTCGCAGCGCCATAGCCATCATCCGGACACGGCAGCGACATAAGCTCCAGACGCAGTTTCGCTTCCTTTAAATTTACATCGCTCGGAAATGTTATCTTGACTACGAATTGAATTCAATTTGAAAATATTCGCATACTCTTAGCATTAGACAGAAACATGAAAGAGAGAGAGAGAGAGAGAGAGGGGGGAGTTAGGGAGGTAGGGAGATTACATAGACGTTTCATACACAGTTGACGGTTTTACTGCGTGTATTTGTGGCTGAAACATACATAAGCGTACTTTAGTTCGACCTCCATACCATGACCCAGAAGCAACTAAACCCTGATTTGGGGTCTCTGACTTGGGGAAGCCGTGCGTCTCTTCCTTTTCCTGCGAATGCATTATCCCATTTCGCTAAGGAGTGTGTCTGTTGCGCAATCACGCCACTTAATACGGCTAATACGCATCAACATGTATATTTATGGTTGAATGGAATATTTGTGTCATATGTAATGAAGAAAAGAAGCGAGTGGTAGCAAATATGTTAAACAGAGTTAGGTTACAGATACTCATATTATGTGAGACGAAGATGAAAGGAAATGATTTGGTGTCGAATGAAGTAAATTGATTTCGATCTGATGCTAGTCCTGCTGTGGGAGTAAAGTTGAGGTCGGCTTGCTCGTGACTAAAGAGTGGCATAAAGCATTGGTTCTCAAATCAAAATAAAAGTGGCTAAAAACTCTCATGCCTTGCAGCAAAACATTTTTCATCTCGAAAGAAACAAGGTACAACTTTCTCAGAATTTTTTTACCGTTAGGAATAAGTCCAAAAAGCTGTTCCTAACCAAAAACAACAACAAAAAAAAGTTGTATGTCCAGTCATACATGAAAATGAACTTTAGCGAAGTCATCTTCAGAGACGAATCTATACTCACTCTTGATGGGCCAGACGTGTGGCCAGAGGTTGTTTTGTCTATGAAACTCAGGTGAAGCCATTCATCAAGGGACAAAATAACATAAGAACGTAAAAAAGGGAGTCTGCGAAAGGCTAATCAATAACCTATAGGAGCCATGTTGGAGGCAAGCTAGTAGGACCTTTCAAAGTAGATCATATAGTAAAAATGGACTCGAAGGCGTACTGCCAGTTCATAGATAAAAACTTGCTACCTTGGTTCAAGAGATAGCCAGTGTGGAAGAATAAGTCACGGGTCTTCATACAGGATAATGCTCCTAGTGATGCCCCAATTTTTCCAAGAATTGGTTAGAGTCGAAAGGATTTATAAGAGATTCAATTATGGACCGGTCTGTTCACAGTTGCGATCTAAACCCAATAGAAAACTTGTAGAGCATCCTGAAGAGAGACGCTTATGCAGATGATAGGCAATGAATGTTCCTGCTGATCGCATCAAAACTTTGATTTCATCAGTAAATAATAGACTATTCAAAGTAATTCAAAGATCGGTTGCTTTTTTCAGTAGCTCTTAAACACTTCTGATTTACATTCATCTAATCTCCCTTCATTGTATTTATTACAATTACTTAATATAAGCTGTCTAAACATGTTATACTCTATATTATACAATTTTTTTATCAATTCAAGTTTAAAAAAAATTTATTTCTACTAAATACATTTTTACAAATGATCTCGCGAGTGTAAATTCATCAACCCAACAATAATTTGTCAGAGTTTTCTCTCACCTGGCATCAATGATGGATTCCATATTTTGACATTACTTTTTCGGATCCTGTTCGGGAAAACTCCATGAAGAAGAGTGAGGCAAAAATGCCGTTCTTTTAAGACAGCTTTAGTTATTTTCAATATTTCCATATAATATTCCAGACACACTTTAGATGGAAAAGTGTGGGAGTCAGGGGTGAAAAACAGATAAAAGGAAGAGAGGATATAGATAAAGAATTACTTTCACAACTCTTGATTTGTTTTAAGTTATATTTTAAGGTGATATCGATTCTATTCTTTAATGTATAGTCTAAAGTGGAGTTATACGATGTAGGGTTGAATGCAAAATTAATGGAGAAATTCGGATTGTGCGTGCAAAAAGATAACTGTAGAAATGATGGGAGATGAACACGGAAGATCTGAATCAACTCTAGGCCTCTTGGATCAAGCAAGTGCGTTTAAAAAGGTGACTGTTAAAGACCTGGATCAAAGATGAAAGGTTTATGTTGGGGTGTGGATCTGTATAAAAGATCGCGTAGTCTCAACGGATAAGCGACGTGGCAAATTATAAGAATGTATTAAGTAGGTGTGGATTGTGTGAACAGTTTTTATGATGGAAATAATGTGTGCATTGTGATGGAAAATGCACAATGTGATTGGTTTGATAAAGCTAGGTGGTGGATGTGTTTGGAGAGAGGTGAAGCAAAGGTGTTTTTTTCATCATAAGTGTTTGTTATCGTTATGGACTGATCACAGGGAGTAATACGAAAAAGAACGAAAAACGAGTGTAAAATTGATGGGAAAGAGTGATGTGCATTTATGATGTATGATAATTACGTGCTCTTAGTAATGAAAGTGAGAAAGGTTTGGAGATAAAATCAACATAAAGATCAGACGGGCAGTCATTGGCAAGCCCTAGCTAACCAGAGGCCGATCCTATTTTAAAGGTAAGGGGCAGTAAAAACTGTAGTACTATGTTGTAGTTACTTAAAAGTAGAAAGTGAAAACCAACGAGGGCATCGCCAGACATTGTAAAGAAAGAGGCGAAAATTGAGGAAATTAAAAACGTTTTGTAGATACACAACCAGGGATCCACATGGAGGCGTTGAAGGGGAGGGAAATCTTACAGATGTCAGTTGCAGCATGGTTTTCCATACTTACACCTGACATCCTTTTTGGAGTACGCGAGGTCCAGGAGAGAGCTACCCTACATGTTCCTTATTGTCGTAGAATGGACTCTCGACGATATACCATATATAACTATTCGTTGAGGGAACTTCTTTAATTATATTTAGAATGTGTGTATGTCTAAGCTGGCCGATATTATGTATCTTCGATATGCTTAAGAAGTGGAACTGAGCTCAAGGATAATAATATTGCTATCATTAATAAAATAGAGTTTTATTAATAATAACTAGCAACAACACACAAAACGGAAAATATTGACATAAACAGAGAATTAAAATGGGTCGTGGGGAATCGAGTTAATCCGAGGATTAAAAGATTTAAAAAGGTAAAACAAATATAAAGTTAAAGGGAGCAGATGGTTCGCTAAACCATTTGAAGCACAGGATAGAATTGACAAAAGGGTTAAATACTCAAAGGTAACGTTCGGCTTACGTAATTATACTTGTTGTGCAGAGGAAGGCGACGTGAAGGAATTTTCGGTCTGCTGGCGAGTTCCAGCCGAAGGGGGGGGGGGGATTAAATGATCCTAACGTGGCGCCGTGGGGATGAGAACCGTTCTTGACGAACGGCTTGAAGAACAATGGTTGTTCTACGTTGTTCACTTCTGAACACAGGGGGGGGGGTGAGAACCGTCTCTTGTCTACGAGCTCAAGAACAATGGCTGTTCTAATGTTGTTCTCTTCTGAACAACAGGGGGGAAGGGTGAGAACCGTTTCTTGGCGAACGGGCTCAAAAGAACAATGGCTGTTCTACGTTGTTCTCTTCTGAACAACAGGGGGGGTGAGAACCGTTTCTTGTCAACGGGCTCAAAAGAACAATGGCTGTTCTAATGTTGTTCTCTTTCTGAACAACAGGGGAAGCCTTGTCGACTCGGCTTCACGAAGGCTCGAACCTTGGCACTCAAGGGATATCGTCCTTCTTCTGGACAAGTGATGGTGAATCTCGAGGTCGAGGTCCCTTAGCGGACAAGGTGAGAGTGGGTCGTAGTGATGTCTCGCGACGAAAATCTGGATCTACAATCTGATCTTAGTGGAAAAGTTTCCAAATAAATAGCCGGCACATCTCCTTGGCGTGGGGGACAATGGAATGGGAGCTTTGAGGGAATGCACAGCCGAACCTGGGAACAATGCCTTATCTGCCCATAAGCCTAACTCAATCTGGCGAGGTTGGCGCATGGGGCGAACGGGGGGAAGATAAACCTCCTTGTTTAAACATTGACTCAGGTGGCTGCGCTAAGGCGCCCAGCTTCAAAGCGAAGATGCACGTGGGGAGCATCGTGGTTTTAAATAACATGTGATAGTGGTTGAAATTGACGCGGCCTCAACCCGTTCTATCACACTCATAAAGAAAGTAGTGAAGTTAGAAGACGCGAAAAGACTTGTTATAACTTCTGCATAGTAGACGATTAGGGGTAATGTGTGGGGGTGCGCAACTCTACTACCATTGCTTCTATATAGCAATGAAGACTGGTCATCCACAATCCTTTTTTAATCCTCAAGATGTCCTGGAATACACTGCTTTATTTTCCGTTCAGTGATGTAGCCTCATTTTTTCCCCTAACAGGTGTGTCTCAGGATAAAAGGCGCCGCGGGGCATCGCTGCTGGACAAACGCAGGACTTTTCTCTTTTACGACCACGACCGCGCGTTGTCTCTGATGCTGGATGAAGTAAACCCGGGATGGAAGCTGCGCCCAGCTATACATTACAAGGTAAATTGACTCCAATTTCTTATTCTGGCTACTCTTCCTTCTTTAATATTAAGGTGTTTCTCTGTGTCCACAGGTGATTCACACCTTTTTGAGCATTTACAAGCAACAAATAAATGGCAAAATTGATTTTGGTAAAGAATAGAAACAATAACTGAAAGCGAGGTTCGGTTCTAATTTATGGAACTCGTCAGGCATTGTCAAGGAACAATACAAAGCAACGTTTTGTTTGAATATCTCAAACTTTTCAAGGCTTTAGGTGAAACGATGTTTGATCAAATTTCAGGAATACTGAAGGGTCACAGAAATTAAAACGAAGTGTCACTAATCTGTATTTTTCTTTTCCTTCATCGAAGAGATAATGGTATGATATTTCTGACTACCTTTACCCATGGTAACCATTCATTACTGGAGTCTTACATTACTCTAACCCACTACCTCCCAGCTCGACTATTTCATTATCCTTTTTTCTATACCTCTCCCTTATTTTCCCCTTATCCTTTCTTTCCTTTCATTTAAATACAGTGAGAATGCCCTCGTTTTTTATGATTTTTTATCCATCTCCAAATTCCAATCAAAGGCTTAAATCTGTTTTTTTTTGTCCAAACCATTTTCTCATCATTTATCTTACCATTTAGATCGTCACGTACAATAATATTTATCACTCACTGGTCCTTAAGAAGGACTCTTAACAAAATTGAATCGTTTTTCAATGATTAATTATCAATAAATGTCCCTTGAGCTAACAAGCAAGAAATTGAGGAAGAGGGTACAATTCGATCTGAACATTTGTTCAAGCTCCAAGGAGATAAAAGAGAGCAGTAACTTGTGAACGAGAATAGAACTCTATTAGTGGACGTTCTTAGGTACAATGAAATGGTATCTGAAGGAAGACTAATTATAATTTATTAGAGGAAGTTCTTATTTTCATGGAGTTAAGGTGAATGAGAACTACATTAAAAACTTTTTGTAGTTCTATGAGGAAACAAGAAAAGGTAGAAGCAAATTAAGGATGAGCACCTTATTATAAATGTTATATTTATAAGAAAAGCGAGATATGAGGTTGTATGGGACTGTGAGAGGAAGCTCCCGTCGGAAATAGCCCTTCTCTTCTATCAAGACCACGTGCTCCTAACGTGGGAATTTTAGGAAGTTCAAGAAAGAATTAATCCCTCGCTGAATCCCCCGTTACAACTGTTTGCTTTCGGACGCCATTCGCCCCCTCCCTTCCCTGCAATAACACCGTGCGCAGTCCTCTTGTCTTTACCCCATGCTTTCCAGGCATGTCTATTCCCCAGCAGGGTCAGCCGCATTAACCCAATGCCCATATCACGAGGCAAGTTTCACCGTCTGGACCAAATCATTATCAAGAAATGTGTTGGCATAGACTGGCGCCAAGAATCCTCTAGGGACCACCAGGTCCTGAGTCGTCTAGCGGATCAGCCACATGGCTATATAACACGAAGCTTACGATTTTACAAGAGATTGAAAGACCGCCCTTCAGTCCGTTTAGACTGCCGTCTGTTTCCCGTGAACCCCTGTAACCCGTCGTCGAGTTGTCGTACTTCATCGAAGATCTCGCCAGCAGATCTACCTTCCTTAAGCTTCGCCCCTGTTCAGAAGAAAGCTATCGAGCCCCATTCTTCCCTGAAAGTTGTGCGGCCCTTTCATCTTCACCACTCCTTCGAGATTCCTGTTTTTTCGACACTGAGACTCCCTGCTGATCTGCAGAATTGTCTCGAGTTGAGATTACTACTGTCTGAAGCAGGGAAAATCTCATTCTTGATCACGAAGTAATCAAACTCCATCTTTGAGTCCTCCTCGTCAGGACTCCCCGAAGTATCTTCTTGAAGACCTGCGCCGTCGTTTCCCCTTCCCCCCTCCAATTCGTCCGTGTTTGAAGGTATAGCGATATTGTATGGTCATCCCCAGATTACCTCAATAATCTCCACCTAATTCATTTAACTACCTTTATTAAGTAATTTTTTCACTTCTTTAATATATATAAATTGACCCCTTTTATTATATATATATTAAAATTATATTTTTCGCTAATGTTCTTTATACATCCTTTGGATTGCAACTTGACAAGCCATTAGTCAAAACCCGATCAACCGTAAATTGCACTCTTTATTAATAACCCCAGAAGATATCTCAAGCGGAATTTGGTCAGCTGTCTGTCCATGCTTGTGTACGATTCTGTGTGCCTAGTTAGGCTACACAGACATACCTCGAGAGGAGACCTGAAAACATTGCGGTCAAATCTAGGAGGTTGCCGTAAATTGGGTATTACATCTAATTCTTGCTTTCTTTCGTTACTCCTTAGGTATTTGATATTTGTCTACGTTTTCAATTTAATGCTTTAGAGTAAGACTTGATTTCGTCTTTTCCCTTCTTTATTATTTAATTTGTACACTCTTGCGCCCTCAGTCTCTAAGTAGTCATATAGTTATTTGTATACCCAAACTTCACTATTTTAGAAACAAATCTGTTTCCTGACATCCTGAAAACGGTGGAGTTAGAGAGAGGAAAGGTTTATTGAAGCCACAGAACCGGAGGAGAAAATAGAGCAGACTCGTTTTGTGCGCACCTCTCCTTAGCCTCTTCTAAGGCCCTTCTGTAGTGACAGAAGGTAGTAAACTCCTTGTAAATCAGTATTCTCAAACCTTTAAAATTAACGAACTATTTACAGGGATAAAAAACAAACTCTCAAGTTTTTAAAATAAAACTATATATTAAATAAAGGTTGTTACTAAAATAAGTAATAAATAATGAGTAAAATGACACAAAGCCCCACCCAAAAAATTTTCCGCCAACACAGTTTGGGAATTCATTGATGAATCAAAACTCTTTTCTCACTGTCAGGAGATCTCGTTCAGAAAGGTGTGGGGTTGCCTGGAGAACGCAGTGTCAGGTACGTTCACCCTTAAACGCGAGGACCCCATCGCTCTGACCCCGCTCTCCTGTCATGTGCTCGTCAAGCAGAAGGGTTCCGCGACTCACCGCCAGATCATTCGCGTCAACACGGACTTTCCATATGCGCCCGGCACCGCCTATGGAGGTCATCTGCCCATCATAAAAAAAACGACAGGTAATTAGATGAAACAGTACATCTGGTAGAGACAACCATTATTTAATATCCCTAGGTTAGGATGCATCCCACAGGGTGCAGTTTCGACTAACTCCGCTCTGCAGACGGGGCTCTCCCAGAAATACAATCCTAGGTTTATTTACAGATTCTAAGGTATTTTTGTTTCTGGCATGTTGTTAATGTTTTAAACAGTCTTGGGTTCCTGTGGAGTGCGGGAACAAATGTATGTATCGGTCACACCAATATTGCATTTCTGTGTGGTTAGTTGGGGGCGATGACCAGCATAGTCTTGCCATGGCAACGCGTTTGTGACGTGGGGCGGGTTTCTTTTTTGGTTGATATCCATTAGAATAGCGTAAAAGAGGTGGTTTGTATGTATTGAGTAGTCAATAATAGAGACCTTTTTTCTGGAGAGTTTGCTTAGATGGTTTAGGTCTTTTAGGTAATGCCATGAGTCGCTCGAGTTTATTATAATAAGGAGAATTTGCCTTTGAGGAAGATCGAGACGGTGTTTTAGGGAACGAATTTGTTTCTCAGTGTAATTGAGACACTGCGTCTCTATCGTGTCGTTGGGAGGAGGACACTTGTGTCACTGATGTTATGTAGCGAGTAGATTTGAAATTTTGGTGCCTAAACCATGCAGGGAGGGGCAAGTAAGAGAATGCTGTATTGTTTGTAATTGGGGATGATTAATCCCTTTGATTTCTTTAATGTTGTTCCTGTGAATTCTCCAAGACAGTTAAATTTTATGTTAATTTTGCTCCTTATTTCAGGTATGTTTGATCGGATATCTACCCTAGGTCTGTAACGTCACTATGCGGGTGTTTATTTTTAAGAGAGAAAGGAATATTTTGATGAGTAGAAGGACACTAATTTTAATACAGGCAGCGTTGAAGTCTTGTAAGGTACCATTGAATATCAGGAGCTGATTCTGTGTCCTTTTAGTGTTGGAACCGAAGGAAGATGCTATTTCGTTGGCGTTATCTTGTTTTTGGGGGGCTTTTTTAAGAGCTTATCTGGCGACTACCTACTTGGGCATTAGTCGCCGTATTAAAAACCTGCCTAGTACTAGGCTACTTTAAAATCAGATTAAAAAAACACATAAAAAAACAAAACCAACACTAAAAATTAAAAAAAGGGAAAAGGCAAAGAGCATGAAGCAAGCACCTGGGTCAGGGGTTGGTCCCCCTGGCGCAAGAACATACAACCTACAAGGGAAAAAACAAAACAAAAATAAAAAATAAACAAAACAAAAAACTGGTTAAATATAAGGGAGAAGGCCGGCCTCCCCCCAAAAGTCTATAAGTCGAAAAGTCAATGTGCACGCAATCGTCCCGAGTAGAACGGACACGCGGTAGCAATCCCGCAAATCCCGGTACCGGGACAGGTAACGTGCGCGAAAATCGCCCATACTGTCACATTATACAAGAATGTGCCGAACAGTCTTAGGGACGACGCAGTCGTCATATTAGGGCGCAGGCGAGCGCTTCATCAAATGTAGATGCATCACACGAGTGTGCCTGATTTGGAAACGAGAGAAAGCGACCTGAAGCTATGGCGGCATTTGGGGATAGGTCCATGTGGACAGTCGCGGCGCAATGGCACGCAACTTTAGGTTCTCTTTCTCTGGAAGGAAAGTCCAGCCGGCGGCCTTCCGTGACATCACGAAGTGCATTAAATCCTGGTGGAGCAGCATCCCGGCTAGATAATGCGGAGAAAGCGGTCGCGAAGGATTTTACCTCGGACGCGGGGTCCGGATTGCGGTCCCATTCTCCTGGAAAAAGGGAGGCTGATCCTGCGAGAACTTGCTACGAATACTTCTGACTCGCTTCCACACCTCTTCTAGAAGGGTCTTCTCGTTACGTTAAAACACGAATGTCGGGCAAGTAGAACGGCGTCGTGCTTTGAAATATACCGGAACCTAGCCCTAAACCGACAAAATTCACAGACATTGAAATCGTTCGGGCGGCGCTTATAGCGCATGTACGCATAACGCTTCTGTTTGAGGGCCAGCTCAAACTCGGCAGAGCGCCACGAGAGTGGTCGGCGTGCAAAACGGTCAGACGTTCTGTGAAGAGTAGTCAGGCCAGAAGGCGTTGAGGTTGCCGGAGAAGAACTCAACGGCCTCATCTACCGACCTAAACTCCTCGACTGAGATAGATAATTCAGTCATTTCCTGAAATGCAGGCCACTGCGCCACCACTAAGCTTTTAGGAGGCAGTGGCCCTGAAAATGATATTTGAATGGAAAAGTGATCACTACCATGGAGGTAATCGACCACACCCTAATGAAAATCAGGCTGTACATCTGAAGAGCACAAAGATAGTTCAAGGCAAGAAATTTTAGTGGTTCTCGGGCAGTGCTGCGTAAACTCATCCAGATTTAGGACACCTATTTCACGCTCTTTGATCAGATGGGCAAGGACTTGTCCCCTGGTATTTATTGAGTAATCTCCCCAGAGAGGATGTCTACCATTCAGATCTCCAAATAAGAGAAAGAGCCTCGGCAACCGTGCCACGACGCGGTGGAAGTCCCCCGCGTCGAAGTCAGCTGACGGTGGAATGTACGCAGAAATAACAGTATAACTGCTTTCGAGGTGGAGCTGCACAGCCATTGCCTAAAAGGGAGTATCTCAAGTGAAAAGAAGAACGCAGACATCATGCCGGGTTTAAACCGCGCATCCCCAAGCCCGGCCCCCATCTCGTGGTGGTGGGATCGCAAAACCCTTATACCCCGGAGAGCGGCCAGGGGGCACGCGCCTAGCATTGTCTCCTGAAGAAAAATAGCTAACGCGGAACAGGGCGAGACGAGCCTCCGCAGCTCCTTCCATTTGGCCCGGAGTCCACGGAAATTCATTGAATGAATATGCCCTCCAGGTTTAGCTCGGAGAAGACGCGGGGGCCCTCTTCGAACAGAAGACCCTCCGGGAATGGCCCTACGATTCCCGGAGGCAGAACTCCGGGCGCCGTTGGTCAGACAATGCGCTGAAGGCGCTGTCGCCTTCGAGGACTTATTGGGGAAGGTTGTGCACGCCATGCGAGTCTTTTCCTCCCTCCGCCTCGAAACCTAAGGCGAGCGTTGCGGCTTCGGAAGCGTGGTGGCCCTCTTTTCGAGGATTCACCGTCTCCGAGCGACTCAGCCCACCACTAGGCGTGTGAGAAGGAGCCGAAGCTTCCTTGTTGCTGTCCTCCTTTCTGGGGACAGCTTTAGAACCTTAGTAGATGACCTGGCGACCAAATTCAGGGTTGGTGCCTTTTGTGAGTATAACGACTCGGTGGAGGCGCGTGGCCGTTTCGCCTAACGGGAAACGGTCAGGCTAGGGGGATGGGTGGGAGCCCTGGTTTTAGCCGGGGCTAGCTGTGAACCCTTTGTGCCGCCAGCTTTACCAGGGGAGTCCCCGGGTTGAGTAGAACCCGCAGAAGGTCTCCAAATGAGCGCAGAAACAACCCTGCTCGTTGGCCTGGAGTGGTCAGGAGCAGAGGGTGTCTTTCTAACCATTGAGGCGTAAGACGTCCCAGGCAGAGCCGGGCCCGCCAAGACCAAGTCCTTCGCCTCGCGGAATGAGATTCGATCCTCGGCCTGAACGGCCAGGATTTCTTTCTCAAGGAGATATGCACTACTTTTCTTCAAAGAAGCGGCGTGCAGCACTCCGCAATTGACACACTTGGCCACACACGATTTGGACTTATCGTGTGCGGCCTTGGAGCAATTTACACATACTTCGGGTGACCTAGACTTTGCACGTCTACATGACCGATTCGTTTGGCCAAAGCGGTAATAGTAATAGCACCTCCGTGGTAGTGGCACGAATGACTTCACGCAGTAGCGGTATCAACTGTCACGCACCGACTCAGGGAGCTTGTCACAGTCGAACGTGACGAACAGTGCAGGGGTAGGTCTCGAGGCCCCTCCCTGTTTTTTCATCACACGTTAGACCTTGACCGCCCCATGGTAGGGCAGCTTTAAGGTGATGTCCTCTATGAAGTAGTCAACGAGTTCCTTCGCATAAACTACTCATTTCACAAAGTTCATGGTATTTTGCGGCGTCACATTCACCGGGATGCCACCAAGTGTCTGAAGAGCACTTATCTTGGCTGCCTCGAAGGGACCTGCCGCATTCGCCGGAAGGCTCCCGTTTGAGAAAGGGGCCACCTTTGGGTCTCTAAAAATTACAATAGCTAATGCTCTCCTCTGATGGATCCTGTTGCCCTTGGCCAACAAGTTGCAATCTGGGAGCGAATAACGAGGAAGTGTTTAAAGCCAGTGGGCTCGAAAACGCCAGGTAACCTCTGAATGTGGGGCCCCGATGTTATCGAGGCTCCGCCCTAAGCACTTTAGGTCTTAGTCAGGGGCTCCGCACCCTTCGGAAAAAGGTGGCAGATCTGACGTTCTTGGCTTAGTTGATTACCGAAGTGGCAGCAGACCCATCCGTCCCCGCAGCCCCCGCAGATGGAAAGAAGCCACGAATCTTCTTGGTCTTTTTTACTATGTTTTTCTTTTTAGGAGAGGAGGGCAGGGAATGAACCCGCTCTCCCTATCCGCCGGTAGGAGCCCCTACAGCAGAGGTCCTTCTCCGAGATGGAGAAGGTCCTGGCAGTCACAGGGGCACCAGTCGGAAGAGATTGCTCCGCCCTTTGTACTGACTGGGAAACCCTAGCCGTTTAAGGAGGACCTTGCATAGGGGCAGATTCTAGCTCGGTGCCTGGCACCGAGCCCGGATTCGCTTCCATGAAAGGCCCTACCGTCTGAGGCTGTGATGCTTCAAGGACAATGTCTATCTTAGGGTGGGCCTCCGTTGGCCAGCCCCCCTTCTCCCCGGGACATTGCAGATCATACTGGCAGCAGTGTCGCTAGTCTCGTCTTGGGAGGCACATGCCTTGACCCCGGCAAGGCAGGTCTTTTGAGGGGAACGACCGAAGGGGCCTGGCTTTCCTTTTCTTCCTAAGGAGGTTTGCCCTACCGATCCGCTTCAATAGGGAGAGGCTGGCTATGGGGTGCCTGCTAGCTTTCTTGGCTGTCCCCTTGGAAAGAAAAGAGGGGGGCTGCCGCTGGTTAGAGAAAGGTGCCACAAGGCATCTCCAGACAAGGAAGTGAGGGGGAGTCCCCTACACCCATAGGCGAAGGAGAGGAGTAAGCCTCCTCTCCGGTTAGAGAAGTTTGGAGGGTCGTCTGCCTAAGCACGGGGGATGGAGCGACCATTTTTTTTCAGTGGAGCTGCCCGAGGGCGGCTCCATCGATGAACAAGAGGAAATTGAGGGTATATTTTTTATTTTCTCATCATTAGGCATGGTGGCCCTACATTTTTCATGGGATGCATACGCCCATCACCCCTTACAGTATACCGCCCTACAAGGGGTGCTTACAGGCCTGGCAGAGCTAGGTGCCAGCATTCAGGACCACCCTTCCGCCTGGTGGCCTGGCAGTCCCTCGGTATGGCGGCTCCACCTTGGACACGGCGTAAAAAAAATAGATGGTGAAGAGAGAAGGAAAGGGGATGTGAGGAAGGTATAGATAGGGATAAAGCAGGTTGTTAAAAAACACACTATCCCAAACTGGAGCTCAGGGTTCAGGGAACATTGTCCCCTTTCCTTCAGCTCGATCCGGGACGGTTGGCTGAGAAGAAGGTCAGCATTTACCCTGCAAATTTAGAGGCTGACCAGAAAAAGTTGTGGGAGAGGTTGTATGAAAAGCGACGTAGTAGGAGATAAATACAGGCTTCCTGAAAGAAGGAAAAGAGGCTAAGCTGGGGTCGGAGGGGGTGCGGAGTCCCGTCAGCACGGCGGCTAGGATAGCAAATCGCCGCGCCCCTTACGGGGATCATACCCTTAAGAAATTCCTGGACCTGGGGTGGGAAATTCTCCCTCACTCACAATTCTCACTAGACCTGGCGCTAACAGCCTAACATGTATGTTGGGCAATGCAACACTTCTTTAATAGCAAACTGTTCGCAATTAATGAAGAACTTAAAACTGCAGTTGGAGAAATTTCACATCAAACCAGTTAAATTTTACAACATAGAAATCTATGATCTGTCCCGTCGTTAGAGGCAGGTGCTCATATATATATATATATATATATATATATATATATATATATATATATATATATATATATATATCATTGCAACCCGGGCACTCGGGCTGTTCGGGCTTAGCCCGAGTATAAATGTAGCAAAGTGAACGTGAATTTGCAAGCTGATTTATTTTCTGCCAAAACTGACTTTAAGTAATTGTAGCCATTAACTCAGGCTCGTTTTATCAAGTCTGGTCGCAGATCATATATTTTCTTTCAGCGTCTGGTGGTCGTCTTAGAGGTGCCCTGTGTTAAAAAATATCATTTGTAGCGGACTTTCAGTCTACATCGTTCACACGTTGTTGACTCAGGTTTGAAAGTTATAGAATTTACATCTATAATCGTAAAAATTAAAAGTAAATAAAATTCATTGTTTTCTTGAAACAAAGGTTTCTATAGAGATTAGGATTTAAATTCCAATTTATAAAAGGTTTAAGTTTTACAATATTCTTTAAATGAATGAAAAAATATCCGCAATTCGGGTTAATACGAACGAGACTGGTAGGTATAAATAACTAACTGGCATCTCTTGTCAAGAGTACATACAGTACAGGCGCAGTGAAATCGGTATCTGGTTAATGTTTGTTGTGCACGCCGCTGTCGTATATATATATATATATATATATATATATATATATATATATATATATATATATATATATATATATATATATATATATATATATATATATATATATATATATATATATATATATATATATATATATATATATATATATATATATATATATATATATATATATATATATACAAGCCGCTGTTCTCTTCCTTAACAGGAAGAGCTTGGTTACACAGGCACCCCTGCGGGGATGTGGGCTACGGCCTTATTTGCTAATCTTAATCGCCTTTTTTAATCCCCTTTATATACTCTTTATTTTAACACCCTGAACACCTTTTTCTTCTTCATCTTCCTCTTCTTCTTCTTCATCATCATCTTCATCTTCTTCATCTTTATCATCTTCTTCATCTTCTTCATCTTCATATTCATTTTTTTCTTGTTCTTGTTCTTGTTGTTGTTGTTGTTCTTCTTGTTCTTGTTCTTGTTCTTGTTATTGTTGTTGTTGTTGTTGTTGTTGTTGTTCTTCTTCTTCTTCTTCTTCTTCTTCTCCTTCTTCAGTCTTTGTCCTACGGTCTATGATGATTCCTTTTTCTTTTTTCCATCTAAATTTGCTATAATAATTTCCATGCCAAAATTTTAATAAATTTTTTGAACGTCACCATTTGTAATTCTTTTAGTTTTAAAAAAGTCACAAAAATTCGATACTTATATTTATTTCTGAACTTTACCATTTTATTTTTTTTTATATTATAAAGGAATTATTAGAAATAACTGATAAAAAAATTAAATATGCTTAGGTGACAACCGAACTAAAAGAAAAAATCTTATCAAACCTCCAAAAAATCTCGTTTTTAAAATATAAGGTTATGGATATATATATATATATATATATATATATATATATATATATATATATATATATATATATATATATATATATATATATATATATATATATATATATATATATTCAAACTATATTTTTGTTTTATTGTTAAATTATCAGTGTACATATAAGTCTGCGGTGTGCAATACGTCTCTGGCCTTCTTTCATACATGTCTTATGCAAAATCTGTGATGAGCCCGAGTTATGCTTATGACTTGGAGTCGCCTCTGAAAAAAAACGATTCAGAGTGTTTTCGTCTTTATTCTCAAAACTTTTTCAAGGAATAACAAAAGACAAGTCATACATTATTTACATAGTAGAGAGAGGGGAGGAGTGGGAAACTACCTTACTCCAAACCATAACTAGGAGTACAAAATCATGAAACATCTTAATTTGTGATCGGGTCTAGCGTGATCACACTAGAACTTATATTTAAATTCGGGAAAGTGTTATTAAATATAATAAATATAGACTCTAAAATATTTCTAAAAATGTAAGTGCTGCATCTAATGGCAGATTTGGGACTGTTCCAGTTAATAGTGAGGTTATAGTTATACATGTGCATGAATAAAGCAGATTGTTCGCTGTGGTTACGTACATAAATTTGATGTTGTTTAACACTAACTTGTAATTATTTCCCGGTTTGCCCATAGTATTATTAATTACAATTGTTACAATCTATGGAATAAATAATGCCCGGTCGTAGGTGGGAATTTTCACCGGGATGCGTTAAATTGTAGTCTCATATTTGAATATTACATTTATATTCGGAGACCTGAGTAGACTAAGTATTTTATTGAAAGTTTAGTTGTAAGATAAAATTAATAGGTTTTTGGTTAGAAATTTTGATTTATTAACATTAATAGGATAAATGTATCGCTTGGCGTACTTATTCCACCTATCAAGGAAGTACAAAGAGTAGCATAATTTTGAACCCATGTTATTTATTCTATCAATTTCTTTATCTAAATAATCCGGTGAGACTATTTTAAGTGGGCGTAAAAATGTGGAGAAGAAAGCACTTTTTTAATAAATATTTTGGAGATTTGAATAAAAATGTATATAAGAAAGTGTTGAGGAGGGTTTTCTATACGTTCCATATTGGAAGCAATGATTTGTCCGATGAATTAAAATATCTAAGATTGGGAATGTGCGATCTTTTTCAAGTTTTAGTTTAAATTTAATCGATCGCACTAAATTGTTAATTTTAGTTGAAATGTATTGGTATTTAAATTATTAGGCCAAAAACATAAAATATATTTAACATATCGCATCCAAGCTATAGGGGACTAAGGGAAGGACCGTAACCAGGGACAACTTAAATACAGATGGAAAATAGACGCAACACTTTGCGCGAGTTAGGTAGACAGGTAGACAGAGATTTTATACCATGTTGTTACTTGTATAAATTGAAACATTATACCAGAAAGTTACATTAGGTAACCTCTTTGATAGACGAATCCTTATTACCCAGTAGATACTGCTGCTATAGACATGAAGATAGACAAACCCCTATATCAGTTAGGTAGATAAAGATGCGAATTTTGTATATATAACTTATGCCTTATTTTTGATATGTAGACGTGTGGTAGAACGAATCCGTATATCAGGTACGTATGTAGAACAGTGGGTTGGAAAAAACTGAAAATCTAAATAGATATCAGGCGGATAATACTTATGCCGATCCCTTATACTAGCTATTTAGGTTAATAAGCAAGTAGGATTTTATCGTCTAGGTAGTGAGAGGTAGACCTAAAGTTTAGACTTATTGGTTAAAACTAGTAAAAAGTTAGGTAGACAGAGCCTTTTCTGAGATTGGCTGAATGGAATTTCATTCACATCCTTGTCATTCCCCAGGAAATGGAATTCGAACGAAAATTGGCACTTCTACGGAAATGGAATTTGAAGGTGGCTCTGTTGGAGATGAATGGAGATCTAGGCACTCTCCGACTGTACAAAAGTCCAAGAGGATTTTATTAAGATTTAGATAGTGAAGTTGTTCAAGAGAGAGAGAGTTACGCGCCTCCTCGGAACTCCTACCGCTAAATAATAATAATAATAATAATTCCAGCCCATCTTGTTAATAATAGCCCCCATTTTCCCCTCGCAGTCACTTGGTACCGACGTCGGTGGTCGCTGGTCAGCAAGACTCTTGAGGTGGGCTCCTTCCGGATTACTTCAAGAGCCAGAAAGGAACTCTGCCGGTGCCTGGACAAACGGAGTGCCAAAGGCAACGATTGGCGGATGTTGGCAGCAAGACTCAACGTCGATAGGTATTGTGACTACCCTCATTCTTTTTACTGGCATCCCTTAATAGCAAAGGACCTCTCATTGCCATAACCTGACTCTCGTTTATCTTGGCAGTAATGAGACCGTTATTCACCGTGGCATTTACTCACAGTTTCTGACCTGTCACTGCCCGAATTCTTGGCACTAGGTTATTTTTTTATGAAACATGTCACTACCCGCATTCTTGTTCAGCGTGGCACTAATATTATTTTTTAAAACTTGATACTACTTTCTTTCTCGTTAAATTTGTTACTACCCTCGTTCATGGACATTACTTTCCTTATTTTTTAACTTTGGCACTACCCCCATTCGTGTTAAGGTTGAGACTATTCATTCTGATTAAAATTGCCCTACCTGATTCCGCGTTAAAAATTCCTTCTACCCTCTTTCTTTAATTCGACACTAACATCATTTTTGTTAATATGGAAGTGCCTCCATTCTTGTTAAACCTGGCACTCCCTTCACTTTTAAATGGCAATTTTCTTAACCTTGTTCACTGAACACTCATTCACTCTCGCTCCCTTGGCACTACCTTCACTTTTGCATTCCTTGGCGCCCTTAAGGCCAAATAATCCCTCATACACTCTTGTTTTTGTTTTTTTTCTTAATTTTATACTTCGTCCATTTACCTGTCTATATATTTTTATCAAATAGATCTTCATTTGTTGTTCTTTATTTTTAGTTTTCTTATCATGGGATTTAATCTCTTTATTCTTTTAAATGGATTTTTAACTTTGTCTTCTAAATTTGTTCTCTACTACTGTAGCATTTTGTATTAATAATAATACCATTAATAGTAATAATAATAACTAACTGCCTACAAGAAAATTAGGATGGCGTGTTTCTCCAAGCATAATTATCAGACGTAATACCATCCATTCCTTCCTCACTCACTCTTTTCTCTCTCAAACTCTCATTCACAGATTTAATCTACCTTTTTAGCTCGGTCTGCCATTCATTAACACTCCGATGACATCAGACACTTTCTTGCCACACCAACCTCGCGGTCGCATTTTTCTTGGTCTCTACCTCAATCATTCACGATACATCGTAGAAACTAAGAGGTTCGCCCTTGTTCATCAGAACACATCATTCTATAATATATGTAATATCAAAACCCATCCTCAACCCCAAACACCATTGCTTACTCCTTTCACATTTCAGTTCGCCCATCTCCTCACACACACACCCTTCCATCTCTCTGATCAACATTTACAAATCCTTCGAACCCTACTACACTGACACAAAGTCATCAGCAAATACCAGGTAGAACCCATCGCTCACCATTTATCATCATACCCTCACCACATTCCCTCATCCGTATGTGACCCCTTTTCTTTCAGCACGTCATCTGTAAAGCTATTAACTCAAAGGCAGTAGAACTCAACTACCTGACCATTAGACAATTAGCACCACTTTATTGCATCTCAGCTTCATTATCACTTACTACTACTCATACCTACCATTTTTTAGACCTCTCACAGCAATAACGACCCTTCTGCATACCTATCGCTTCTATATGCTGATACAGTATGACATTTACGCCTAGGAAGCCAATCATCGTCACAGTCGCTCTCCTTATCTTTTTCTTGCAATTCTCACTTTTTTTCATGAATAACTTACCGTTCAAATGCTCCAGATGGTGGGTTTTTTTTACTCCATTTAAAGGCGCGTTTCACTCTTCTTTGTCGTCTCTTTGCATGCATTCATCCGCGCTTTCCTGATGTGCTCATTTGTAATGTTAATTACCCGAATTAACGTCTTCCTGTTACTCTCCAATGCAAACATCACATCGTTATTAAACCAATCAATCACCACATTTCTCTTTCTAAATCTGACTCATCAACACACCGTCCTTGCACTGCCCAGTTTCACTTATTAAACTTTTCCCCTTTTATTATCTGTATTTGCGCCCTTACTTTCTCTCTCTCTATCAATCATTCTTGCATTCTTCTTCTCTCTCTCTCTTTCTCTCTGATTCAAAAGTTATTCACCTTAGAATCTACTTCCTCTTCCACCTTACTGACATCTTCTTATCCACCAACTAAATTATTCAACCATACACAACACAATCAAGCATTTATTTATTCCTATACTCTTTATATTCATTTTTATCTTTGATTCTTTTCTTTCTCTCTCCCTCTCTCCTTCTCTGTCTCTTTCAATCTCCCTCTTTCTTTCTTTCTCTACCACTCCATCTCTCTTACTCCATCTCTTTGTTTCTCTTTCCATCCATCTCTATCTTTCTTTCTCTTTCACTCTCCCACTTTCTTGTACAATTTCTTTCTTTCTCCTTAATAATTCCTTTTATTTCTATCATGCTCCTTTAATCTATGTTTCTTTCTTTCTCTTCCACTCTCCCTCTTTCTTTATCTGTGTGTCAATCTCTTTCTTACTACTGATCGTTTTATTGGTCCTTCACAGCTCCTCTTGATTACACTTTTCCTTTCTCTTTCTCTCTCTTATCGCATTTTCTTTTTTTCCTTATCATTTCATTTTTTATTTTCATTTAAACTTTTCCTTTTCCATGTTCCCTTTTCGTTTTCCTTTTCCCTTTCCCTTCCTCTCTTTCGCCTTTTCTATATTTATCCCTTTTCTAAATTTTCCCTCTTTATCCATCTTACTTCTATCTCCCTTTTCCTCTTTTTTTATCATTCCCCTCTTTCTCCCATTTCCCTCTTTCTCACTTTTTCCTTCTCCCTCCTCATTATCTATCTCCATCTCTGCCTCTCTCTCCGTTTCTTTCTGTTTGGCTTTCTCTTTCTCTTACCCTTGCTCTTTCTTCCTTTCTTTGCTTCCCTGTTTTTCTTGCTCTTACTTTTTATTGTTCTTTCTCCTTATCTTGCTCATTATCTTGCCTTTTTTCCTCTTTTTCTTGCTTTATTCCCTATTTTTAATATTTTCCTAAAGGAAAGATCGACTTGCTTCTTTTTTTCTACCTTCCTTGTTTCCCTCGTTTTTCTCATCTTTTTTGTTTGTCCTTTGTTTTCTTGGTTACGAGTTGCCCGTCTCGTCATTGTCTTGTTTGTTAATCTTTGTTTTGGGGCGAATTGGTACCATTTCACTGCTTTTCCTTCCGCCTGTCTTGCCCCTACCATCAGGGAGAGAGGCCATTGATCCCCTTAAATAAGACAGGTCTCATCCTTGCTTAGTCTCCAAACGGGAGGGAAAGAGGGGTATTATACCATATAGAGAAACAGGATGAAACTCCTCCTCCCCCTCTTCTCCTCATTCACTACACCTAACCAAGCGTGAAAGGTGGTGTTAAGTCTCGTAAATAACAACACTACCCCCTTTTTCTTCAGGAACCTGAACTACTTCGCCAGCAAGGCGAGTCCTACGGAGCACATCCTAGACCTGTGGGAGGCCCGGCTCCGGGAGAGCACGGCCCTCATCGACCTCATGAACATCCTCCGTGTGATGGGGAGGCCCGATGCCGCTCACATCCTCGACAATTACTCGGGGTCCTGGATTTAGGGGTCCAGGACTTATCAGAAGCAGTGGTCGTTGGCCTAACATCGCAATCATGACCTATCCTAGGAGGATTCACTTTCAGCTTAGCCGATTGGAAAGACCACTCAGGAGTCCCTATTCGGGAAGACTTCACTTCATGTAAACAGACATGTTCTCTATATACCCATGGTTCGGATCCCAGCTTAAAGATTAGATTCCTACTGAGAAACTGAGGCCTCATGTGAGTGTAGATCGAAGGTCATAACCGTATCCCTTTATTATTGTTATTACTATTTATTATTCTAGAAGGAAAGTAGGTGATCATTTCAGACATATGTTTACTGGTAGTTGTATGTTTGTACGTGTGTCCACTGGTGTGGATGGTATATAGGTGTATACATGAGTGTATCCAAGTGTTATTGTGTATGCAGTGTGCATTCACACACCCCATATGTGTTAGAATAAAGTGTATTTTAATTTTGGAAATGTTTATATTTGTTCTATGTATGAAATATGTTATTGACACAGTGCTGTGGGAACGTATGCCAAAAATGGCTAAATCACAGAAGTGTCTCTGGAGAAACGTGTGCTTATAAGAGGGGTAATAACCTTGTAAAGATAAATGCAGTCAAAATATTACCCCTGAGATGAGGCCACAACTGACATATTACCTCACCCCCTTCCTAAATCTAAGTTTTCTTTTAGTCATTGTTAAATAATTCTGACACTGCGTCGTCAAGGTTGCTTATACATATATATTGGTACTCTCAGTGTTTGTTATTTTGACTACTAGAGCGATCCGTGAAAGGAAGAGAGTTTAACGTACATATTCAGAGAATATTAGACCCATGTATGTATATTTGTGGGTGAGGTGAAGTTTAATGGCCTTTCTTTTAACCTGTAAACTGAAAGTAACATAAAATTCACATAAAGGCGACAGAACCCCCAAATAATTATTTTAAAACCTCTGGAGGTCACATTGTTCAAACAAGGTCCGGTAATATTAGAAGTCGCCCCAGGTTGAAATTGTCATATTACTCGAAAAGCTCACAGAAGCGTAAGTGAAAGATTATAGGCTCATGAAATTCATACGACGCCCTACGTTCACAAAGCTACCTGTTGTTCAAGGACAACGTATACAGGTCTATATTAGTAACAAAATCCATAGCCCAATAAAAGTTACAGGCCTGTAGAAGTCAAAACTTTCACATGACCATAGCGACTAAGGCTCATAAGGTCTTTGAAAGTCATAAAATTCATAGCTAAATAAAACTAAACGTAAGCATTAAGTCACCTGGATTTCTTATGCTCTTGAAATTCATTGAATGTTCACATAATTTAAAGGGAAATTGGATTTGAGGGGTTTAAAGGTTATCCACCTGACGATCAATGCGATTAAGCTTGAAGCCAGGTTTACAGGTCGCTAAAGGGTTCAGATTTCACAGTATCACTAAGGGTTGCCGAAGTTTCAAGTTCTATAAGCGTCACATACACACTAGGAGAAGTCAGAATAACTAATATTTATAAAATAAAAGAACTCATGGGGTTGAACCCCTAATAAGGACTATAAATGCATTGGTTCCATAAATTGATGTCTCTGGTTATGTACTCCTAAGCATTTCTCAATGGAGTCACAGCTAGTTAGCTTTGATTACCACATAACCATACATGATGGCTAGCAATCCAGGTGATAAGATTCACCCAAATACATAAAATAATTCTCACTTCCTTCTAGGTCGTATCATAAAGTCCTATATGTTTACCATTGAACAAAGATACAGTATAGCTCATAATATATATATATATATATATATATATATATATAGAGAGAGAGAGAGAGAGAGAGAGAGAGAGAGAGAGAGAGAGAGAGAAGAAGGAGCAAATGCAAGTTCTGCGGGTGATAACAACCACCACAGGGCTTTCGCCATATTTATTTTCTGTCTTTAAAACAATTTTGAAGACAGAAATAAAGGTGCAGAAACCTTGCATTGCAGACTATATTACAATATAGTACAAGAAAGAGAAATTTGACGCGAATGAGCAATGAGACAAGAAACAGGAGTTTTTTAGAGGTAAGAGAAAGGGACATTAGAAGAAGACTAGAATCATAGAGAGCAGAGGGCGGCACAATGAAGGCAATCCTTTACCGAGAAGACAGAGATAACGCCAGGGGAAAAAAGTTTGAAATTCCTGGCCGGGACACGAACCCGGGTCTGCTGATTGCCGGTCAGATGCTCTACCGCTGAGCTACCAGGCACAGTGACTCTATTTCGCCCAAAGCGTCACCCCATCAAACCCAGTATCTCTCTAAGCTAGGAACCTCCAAGGAATTTTTATACCTCATCTTCTTACCCGCTCACAATTTAAAGGCTCATCCCCAAGTCACATACAAAGAAGAAGGAGCAAATGCAAGTTCTGCGGGTGATAACTCCTGTTTCTTGTCTCATTGCTCATTCGCGTCAAATTTCTCTTTCTTGTATATATATATATATATATATATATATATATATATATATATATATATATATATATATATATATATATATATATATATATATATATATATATATATATATATATATATATATATATATATATATATATATATATGTATATATATATATATATATATATATATATATATATATATATATATATATATATATATATATATATATATATATATATATATATATAATATATATATAAAGTGTTTTGTAATTTAATTTTAGCCAGTAGCCGTCTAGTTTAAAAGATGTATAAAGTTATTTAGAAGAAAGTTTATCATTAAATATTAAAAGAAGTGGTCAATGACATCTTTGAGCAGATTTTAACTAAAACCAGATAATTGATTTTGACGTTGCGGTAATTGGATTAAATTGCCATGAACCATATTTAGCTCTATTCTCACACACGTATATATAAATATATAAATATAAATATATATATATATATATATATATATATATATATATATATATATATATATATATATATATATATCCCTTTTATTGGTGTTTAATTATAAGGTCGAAAGAGGTAATCTTAGGAGCGAAGGTCAAATGCGAGGTCACGTCAAACGAGGGAAAGGGAAGAACCTTGATAGAAGGAGATTAAATATCCTCCGTAGGTTGGCTTCTAATTCTACCGCTTGACAGTATTCCGTGCGAATTGAATTGGATTTTAAGATTTAGTTCTTTTTCTTGTATACGGATCGCTTCTAGGGTCAGGAATTGTCGGCGATCTGGTGCCGAGTCTATAATTTGGATGTTTTCTTCCATCATTTTTCTGCTGAGAATGGTTCCAATATTTTTGACTTGTGTGAGTTTTAGGGGCTGCCTTGTTTTAGTGATATGTTTTCTTCTTGATAGTTTTGCTTCCGCCATTCCAGCATATGAGCGGAATAGGAGCTGATAGTCTCTTAGCTTGCATTTATACTCATATATCAGATGGGTCCTTTATTTCGGTTTGGGTATCGTCCTCTGGTTGTTTTTCAGGATGAGGCTGGCGGTTCGTTTCATGTCGTAATATATAATTAACGATATATTTTGTTTGGCATTTGTAGCTTTATTGAGCGGTTAATAATTTCCTTAATTACTCTGGTTACGAACCTACTAACAGAAACAGAACGCTGAAAAGTGAGGATACATGAAAAAAAAGCTTACAATGGTACGAACAAACATATGAGCAGTGTTCCATCATCTAGCATGGAATACTTTCGAGTTCAGGAAGATGAACCCGATTAACTACAGGCGTTCAATCTATTCTTATCAAACCTCAAATCACCGTGGAAAAAGAAACTTAACCTCCTTCGCCTACTTATCCTTATGAAAAAGCTTCTTCAAAAATCTTCTGACGTTAATCGCTTTTGACCTGTTCTTCCCAACTCAGAAGATTATTATCATGTTTGTAACTCCTTTTCTTATATATCCTTAGTTTTCATCGTTCTAACTGTTAGTACTTTTGTAACTACCAATTCTAATATATAACCTATTTCTTGCGGGCTCAATTTTCTGCTACCTTTCTCCAGATAAAAAACATTAGTTTCCAATGAACTTCGGCGAGCTTATTTATGTGATTAATCAAGAAGCAAAAGCGAATAAACGAAAAATCGGGAGGCTCGAAAAAAACGTTATTAGCCGTCGCTTTCAACAAAACATGCTCTGATAAATAACTATGAATAGATGTGTTAGTCGTGTTTAGGTGTGTACTAAATAAAATGCAAATAAAAATTTGTATGGAAAAGCCCAAACTACCAAAGAAATAATGTAAGTTATATATATATATATATATATATATATATATATATATATATATATATCCCTTTTATTGGTGTTTAATTATAATTCCCCTAATCTCTTTTTTTCTTCCTCTCTCCCCCATGTCGTTATTATTAAAATTTGAATGTGATGACAACCATATGTATACATATGTACCCTGTAATGAATAAAATAATCCTAGGATTACATTTGTGTTTTACAAACCCCCAAGAATTATCAAGTGAAGATAAAACGACGAAATAATTGGATCTCTTCATTAGACTCTTTATAACATCGATAATGGAGTGACGTATAGTTTTCCAAATCACAATAATCATCATTTTCATCATCTTCATTATAATCATCATACTCCATATCCTCAGCTTTATCACTCTCATCATCATCATCATTCTCCCTATTATTAACATCATCCTTTACCTTATCATAATAATCATTATCCTTATCTTTATCAATATTATCGTCATGTTCCTCGTGGTCCCCATCCCTTATACCTTAATGAAAGAATGAGTCTGCAAAAGGTTAATCAATAGCCTAATTGATCTAGCTCTTCTTCCCATCCTCAAGTTCACTCCCACTAGCGCTAATACTTATTCAAAAATTTATCCAATGTATTCTTAAAACTGTGTAGGGAGGACGCTTCTATATCATGACTACTGAGCCCATTCCATTCATCTACCACTCGATTTGTAAACCAATTTCTGCAAATCTCTTTCCTAAACCTAAACTTTTCCAACTTAAACCAATTAGTACGCGTCCTATACTGTTCATTAAAAATTAGATCCTTACTTACATATGTCTACCCCAGGGGAACCTTTTTCACACTTGAAGACTTCAATCAACTCCTCTCTAACCTTTCTCTTTTTAATGCATGAAGTTTTAGTCTCCTAAGCTTTTCACCATAAGATAAGCTATGAATCACCTTAGTTCATCCTTCTTTGCACAGATTCAAGCAAACCATCATATCATATGTTGAACAAAATTGCAAGGCATAGTCAAGATGAGGCCTAACGAATGCCAGGTACAATTTCGGAATGACTTTAGTTTATAACGATTCAGTTAATTACACCTACCTATTTTATATATCTTCTTTAGAATATCTATTTTTACTTTAGTCATCTAAATCATGATAATCAGAATCATATTCACGACCATTGTCATCACGATCATTATTGTCACTTTCATCATCTCGCTAGCAGGGAGCTAGCCACCAAATAGAGATCTGCGTGAAATGTGAGGGACGTCATCAGACATATATCCAAACTCATCATCGTTCTCCCGTTTAGCTCCTTCTTTTACGCATACAAAACATCACTCTTCCGCCTATGGAAGCCCTCGAAAGGGATTTCAAATTCACCCTTCCTTGACATAGTACATTTGGCTGTCTCTAAGGTCATAGAATGTTCCCTCTCGGTGGTTGGTGGCAAAACAACCTAGTACTGCTCTTCCTTGGTATCCCCCACTGTGGACCGTCTGCTGGTCTTCTGATCTTAATGTAAAATTCATTATTCCGGATTTGAGATAGATAAGTGGCAAATTAGCTAACAGCATCATATTTATCATTAACTTGGTCATCACCAGTACCATCCTTCTCTTCATCGTGAGATTATTCGAATAGAAAAAATGGGACATAGCATAAAACTCAATAAAGCAGAGCTGTCTTTTTTCCCCTCTTTCCTTTGTAAGCACAGGACATCCCTCCTCATGGGGTTATTATACATTTTAAATTCACCCCTCCTGAAGTGCGGCTACCACCACGAAAGAGTAAATTTTGCTGCCATACTGAGATATCAGTCCTAAGGCTGTTAGTCTAAATTGTGTCACATATACAAATTTCTATTGTGTAGCTCACGAACTCCCTGACAACGGTCAATCACGTGCGTAAATCCTCCGCTTCAATGCTCAACTGAGATACCTTTTCATAAATATGATTTTGAACGATCGACTCATTTCCATTTAACAAAAGATACAATCCCGCCTAAATTCTGGCGCGAAAATGAAAAGCCAATTTTTATTGCGTCAAAAAATGCCACGAAATACGTAGTACCAGGCTTTGTCTGAAATCCATAACACACTGCCTGCTAGAGGAATTTTCATTTGGAGAAGTGCAATAATACATTCGTCCACATAGTCATTATGATACCCATATGAACTTACATCCCTTCATGTTGGGGGGCTCAAGCATTGTGCGTTTGCTCCTCTTGGCCTACCATTATCAAATTCTCAAAAGTGATGGACGAGAGTACCTACCGAGAAACGGAGCCAGGGGATGGATGAAGCAAATGGCAATTTTCTTCGCCCTGAAATTACTTACGCTTTTCGTCGCTTTATGTTTCAGAGGGGTGTGAAAGTCGAGGTATGCCTGTGTAGACTAGCTCGGCGCACAGAGTCGTGCACAAGCACGGGCAGACACCTGACCAAAGGCCGCTTGAGATATGTTCTGGGGCGATTTAAGGAGAGTGCGATTTAAGGTTGACCGGGTTTTGACTAATGTCTTGCCAAGTTGCAGTTCCAAAGAATATATAAAGAACATTACCCTAAAATATAATTTTAATATAAATATAATAAAAGGGCAATTTATATATATACAAAAGGGGCGAACAAGTTACTTAATAAAGGTAGTTAAATGAATTGTGTGAAGATTAACGAGGCAATCTGGGGATGACCATACAAGATTGCTTTACCTTCAAGAGCGGGCGAATTGGAAGGGGGTGGGCTGAAAGACAACGGCGCAGGTCTTCAAGAAGATACTTCTGGGAGTCCTGACGAGGACTCTAAGATAGGGTTTGATTACTTCGTGATGAAGAATCAGATTTTCTCTGGTCCAGAGAGACAATATCTCAATTCGAGTCGATCCTGCAGATCGGCAGGAAGTTTCAGTCATGAAAAAAACGGGAATCTTGAAGGAGTGGTGAAGATGAGAGGGTAGACACAACTCTCGAGGAAGAAGGGGGCTCAATAGAATTTTTCGGAACAGGGGCCAAAGCTTAATGAAGGTAGATCTGCTGGCGAGATCTTTGACGAAGTACGACGACTCAACGGTGGGTTACAGGGGTTCACGGGAAACAGACGACAGTCTGAACGGAGTGAATGGCGGGCTTTCAATCTCCTCAAGAAATGGTCAGTTCGGTTTAAATACATGTATGGCTGGTCCGATAGACACCTCAAGGCCTGGCGGTACCTAGAGGATTTTTGGTGCCAGTATATGTAAACACACTTCATGATAACGAGTCGTTCCTGACGGTGAAACTTGCCTCGTGATATGGAGGTAGGTTAAATGTGGCTGCCCTCGCGGGAGAATAGACATGACTAGACAGCATAGGTTAGAAACAGGAGAGGGCTGCGCACGGTGTTATCGCAGGGGAGGGTGGGGAAAGGCATCCGAAAGCAAACACAGCTGTGACGGCTGATTCAGCGAGGGACTGACTCTTTCTCGAAACTCCTAAAATTCTCACGCTAGGAGCACGTGGTCCTAAAAGAAGAGCGGGGTATTTCCCAGGAGGCTGCCTCTCACGGTAGTCCTTCGAGGGCATCCCCCCACAAGGACTTTTTTGAACTTCTCATACCATCTGATGGATTCAGGTTTTTTAAATAAAAAAACGAAAAACATTGCCGGCATATTTCCCCCAAAGTTCTTGATCATATGTTAGGAGTGAACATGTTAAAGGTAGGTGGAATAAAACTAAGAAATATATAGATGTTAATTTCGTATTTTTTTTCAACCACAGTAAATGGGTCGGTAGATAGATGAGGACATCTTTGTACATTTGTTTGCTCAAGTGCGTTTTCATAACAACCATTTTAACTGTATGCTAGTCAATCTCAGCCAACATTAGCGATAAAGATATTTACGGATTACTAATAAATATATAATTATTTAGCTTAATCACTTTGAAACGAGTTTCATAATGTTGAATTAATTAACAGGATGCGCAAAGGCAATAATTAGGTAGTATGTAAATTAAATTATTATTTCGGATAAGGTAATAAGGGCAGTAATTATACTATCCAAAATCACATGCAAATATAAGTGAAACAGAACGAACGGCTTGGAGGAATGACAGGGATATCGACCAAATAGATGTATATATGGGTTTATTATGTAGATATATAGATAGACAGACAGAAAGATTGGTAGACAGCCAAATTGGTATGTATACATATACAAGAATAAACATAGAGACATATAAATAGATATACATAAAAAGAATTCATAGAAAGGTAGAGAAACATATAGATAAAAAAAAACGAGAGAGCTGGATTTTTTCATTTAACCTGACTTCCATTCACATTTGTGATTCCATTTTTTTTTTCGATGATCAACGAGGGCATTTTCATCCATTGAAGGAGAGAGAAATATCGCTATATCGATGGAACTGAAAGTAGACCAGGATAAAGATGACAAGGATCCAAATAACAAAGACGTCAAATGCGAAAATAGGGGTGGAATGACACGTTCAATGACCCTAGGACCAAGTTCCTACAAATACCAGAGGAACTCGTAAGTTCGAACTTGAAGCCTCTTAAGAGCAAACCACCTACGTTGATTCAGTGTTCTTTCTGAAAGCAAGATTCCGCAAGCGATTACGGGGGACCTTTTGCATTATTATTATTATTGGTAGTAGTTTTAGTAGTAGTATAGATCTAATAATAAGGAAGGAAAAGCAAGAAAGTATCTCGCTCGAACAGATTTAAGCCGAGACTCACCAATAAAGTGGTGAGGTTGTGGAAATGAAATCATTGGGAAGGTAACTAACCGGAGTCGCGTAAAGAGTAGACTCCTTGAGGTGGTCGGGAAGGTACTCATCTTTCCAGGACTTGCGCTTTCTCAAAATTAGGGTTTGTTTCACTGCGCTTGGGAGGGGGGGGGGTGAGAGTGAAAACCTTCTAGATATGGGGGGAGTATTTTAATGTTTTGTTTTTACAAAATGACAGAGAACACAGCAGTAGGCGCCTAAAACCATGAAGTTTGTTTTTGTTTGATTGTATGTCCTCGTTGCAATTTTCCTGATTGCAACTGCACGTCAGATTATGAAAACTAGCCAAGGTCACACTATCATGTTGTGGACTTTTCATGAGTGCCACCAGACAGGTGCAAACAAGAAGGTATAACGATCCTTTGGCCCCGCTCATAATCTTCCTGCATCCATCCATACTCATTTCTCCAATGACATTAACTAAAGCTTTGATTTCGGCCTTTGGCAATAAACAAACACTCAAACCATTAAAAACATGTTATCAAAAACTGTTAAATAATCATTAACAAACTAATTATTGCGAACATGTGTTAAAAGATATCCTAAAGAGGATTACTGGCCGTAAAAGATGGTACAAATCTATTTCTAGTAAAGTAGAGGTTAAAGGAGTACATAGTTCGCCTAAGTATATATGCAGAGGAAAAAATTACTTGGCAGTTAAAGTAATTTTAGTAAGGTCGGTGACAGTACGAATGAGAATACGAACGAGGGCATCGTATTACTCTTTGATTCTGAAATATACTTGAGTCTTATTTTAAGATTTTTCGAGAAAAGAAAATTTTGTATATTAATTAATCATTTAAGATATTAATAACTACTAGTTAACTTCTGATAGAGATACAAAGTGGATCGGATAACTACACAACAATTTATTATTAAAATCCCGAGATATTTAGATGTCTGATCGGAAGTTTGCGTGATCCTCTCTTATGAGAGCACCGACTGCTAGTTCTGTGGAGTCGGTATGTGCTGATACCAACTCGCCCAATTAAACAAAGATTGGACAGACTGACAGCCCCAGAATATAAATGCGGAAGGTTTTCCTTGTATGGTAAGTGTTTGGGAAAAATTCGGTCTTTGCGAATTGGAATGTTTCGACAGAAAAGGGCTGGCTAATATTCTCTCTTGGTATAGAGTGACAATCATTCCAGCAGCATTTCGGCTTGTTGCCTTTTTTCTTCTAAAGTAAAGAAGGATAAAATAGGGATAGGACACTAATGGAAGAGAGGAAAACGAGTTAGAAGATCATGAAGAAAATTATCTGTCTTGAGGGAGAAAAAGGCAATCTTTGAACATAGTTGAACTACCTTCAGTATGCCAGAGATTATACGCTCTCCATGTTCTTTCTGACCCTCAATATCAGGTTGAAATGTCGTTTCTAAGGTCACTTGCTCATAAATATTTAAATAAAAATTTTTAAATTGCATAGAAAAGTGTGAGAGAAAAAAATAGTGATATCTAAAGAAGAATACTCTTAGCGTGTGGGACCAAGAGAGACTCAACGCCTCACATCCTGTCGAGAAATCAACATAGATAATTATCAGCCCTAATAAAAGTAGAGGACAGCAATGTAGGGATGCATTCCACGGTAGAATAGTCTACAAATTGACTCTCTTGAACTCACTCCATGCACACATACACACTACGAGTATCATCCACAAACGCATCGGTCATCTCTTTCTCACACCCTTATTCAACTTACATTTTACGCTTTCTTCTATCCATTCTCACAACCTGATATTCACCCTTGCATCTTCTATTCACATGTTTATTGCCATTCAATCTTCTTACGTCTTTATAACACTTCAGAACACCTTCAGTCACAACCTCATTCACACCCTTCATCACACATCCTTTACAAAGTCTTGTTTCGTTTTATGTCCCCTTTCACATACCAAGCGTCACTCGAGATATTTTCTTCTCATTTCACGTCATAGTTTCAATCACGAACAATAATGTTGGCACCAATATACTCTCATGCAGTTTCCTACTACATCGAAAACAACCACCATCTTTACCGACCCTCTTCCCTCACAAACCACCCACCAAATTTGGATAAACTTATTCAAGTATTTGTCAAAAGAGGCATTCGTTTCGAGATCATCGGATTACAAATTAATCAAACTCACCCGAGTTAATTTAGAATATGTCAAAACTACTCTAATTTCCCAATCGCATGTGGTGTCACACCCCCTCACATCCCCCCTAAAATCCATGGAGCCCGTTTCTTCAAATACCATTATGGGTGGTGAAAAACTGTCTCGAAAAATCTTTTCGTTCGACCACAAAAAAAAGCACTTTCTCTCGTTTCATGCGTCGGAAGGGGTCTAAATCTTCCCCAAAAGGAGCATCCATTCCAAACACATAATGATAATGCGTCTCCTTTTTTGCTACGCATTTTTTTTTGTATTTACAGAGTTCGTATACATGAGATATTAAAAACTAAAAAAAACTTTAAATTGTTCTTTTACGATTTCTATTCTAATGATCAAGTAATAAACGATATATATATATATATATATATATATATATATATATATATATATATATATATATATAATGGAAGATATCACAGTGGCGTGATGTATATCAGTGAAAGATAATGGTGAACCACAATATTTATATCAGGATTTTATTTAATACTATCGGACTAGTTTATTAGTTGAAAATGGCATCTTGCCGAAACTAGTCCGATAGTTATAAATAAAATCTTGTTTCGAATATTGTGGTTTACTATTATCTTTCACACATATATATATATATATATATATATATATATATATATATATATATATATATATATATATATATATATATATATATATATCGCTTATTACTTGATCATTAGAATTAAATTATAAAAAGAACAATTCAAAGTTTATTTTAGTTTTTAATATCTCATGTATACGAAATCTGTAAACACAAAAAAAAATGACAGATTTATGAACCATAGGCTTGAGTTATTAGTCTGACATGCAACGTGTTTTCAATGCAGAAGAGATGATTAAATATGGCTTAGTAGTTGGGACACAACGGCCTTTCAGACAGCAATAGATCTAAAAAGGATTCGCAGGAATTTCGCAAAATTGAAACATAACAGCTAAATCAGGAAGATTCATAATAGCAGTTTTGGGCGCAGCGAAGGTTTGCAAACCGCTGAAAACTTTGATTCAGCCGCAAATCAGATTAAAACGGACAAGAAATCTATGACAACTATTAGCTGTGGCGTAGATAAAAAAGGATAGCTTTCCGAAAATAATCATTTAGATTTGAGAATGAATTCATTCAAAATTATGCATCTACAACAGTTTAGCGAACAAGACTACAAGCGCCCGCTGTTTTGTGTACTCATTGAAACAAAAATTTAACAAAATCCAATAAGATTAAGTGACATAATATTCAGTAATGAAGGCCAAATCTATCTCAATGGGGTCACTAGCAGAGAGAATTGTGGGTTTTAGGCAAAAATCAAACTGAATTTCCATTTAGAGAAACTCTGCATTCTGGTGTGGTTTGAGTAGCAGAAATGTTTTTGGTCCTTATTCTTTTGAGAACCCAAAGAAAAGGAGACCGATTTTAGTAACTTCATAAAAGTATGAAGAAATGCTAAACACTTTTCGAACAAGAAAACTGCACTAACAAATAGTTTCAAAGAGCAACAACCCACACCATTAGACAAGCAACTGTTGTGTGACTGCAAACGGATTTTCATGCAAGTCCGTCAAACTTACATGCATACGTTTTACCAGAATTTTCAATCCTCATATTTTTTTTTATTGTTTATTGTTTCATTTCATTTATTAATTATTTGGGGGATTGTGTGTAAGGACATTGTTTCAACAAGATATATGCAATAAATTTGGTATATACTCCTTTTAAATATTGTTACCCAGAGGTTGTATCCCTAAATATTGTAGTTCCGCTTTTCTACCTTTTTACAATTCAATCGAGAATTCTTAATTTGGTCTTCCAAAGGCCAGGATGTTTTGACTCAGTCAGTTAAGAGTCAGTGAGACTCTGTGTGTAACTCAATCACGTGATGATGACTCACAATAAATCCAAAACATGACTCTTCTCTTTATATTGCGCTAAGCCTAGTCATTAATCCTCAGAAATCCGCACGGACTACTTCACCACTTTGCTCTCAAGCTCTTATGCCTACGGGTGCAGGCAGCCTCATATAATAAAGAGATTAAAGGGCGCTAGAAATTTCATTGCCCCCCCCCCCCTCCCTCTTCCTGGTGGATTTAAAAGTATAGAAAATCACCACTTGCGAATTCTCATTTAATACACAACTATTTTAATTGCATTGTATTTAGACACTAGACTTTCTCTCAGATGTTGAAGCGCATATAATGGTAGTAACCAGCAGCGTGAAGGGATATTGAAAGAGAGAGTATAACAAAGAGAATGAGAAAAAGAGACAGGCAGATGAAATGGGCTTTAAGGAGCGAGGGAGAAGAATTGTTGAACAGATATATACAAGGTAAGATTTATCTATTTATTTAGTCATTTAATTTAGCGAAAATCAGTTCTAACATATAAGCAAAGAAAGTTTTGTCAACATGTTTGTGGCAAGTGTCAAAGTTAGGAAAATTAAAGGTGTGTGGAAGGTGCATAGCTCGATTACTTATCGATTAATTTCTTTAAAAATCGAAAACGAAGTAGGGCATGTCTATAGAAAAGGTTCGAAAAGAAGTGCATGGTACATATTACTAAAAGGGCTTAATGCTCTCTTTAACCCTTGCTTGGGTCTACTTATGACCTGGATTAAGTGAAGAAGAAGCAGAGAAAATAAAATAAAGTAAAAAAGACAGCATAAAAGTCGTTCAGTTGAGGCAAGTCATAATGTGTTGAATGGACAGCCATAGTTTTGGGAACTCTCTAGATGATGTTATAATGTAGGCCAGTCTGGCAGTTTGAATGAGAGTTGTTCTTCTTTTGTTCTTGCAGCTGTTCTTTGGGATGGTGTTGTTGGTCTAACTGTTCTAGTTATTTTTGTTCTTGTAATTGTTTTACCTTTCATTCTTATCGTTTGGCAGTTGTTCTGGCAATTGTTTCAGTCATCATTCTGCAGTTAGACTACTAATTTTGGTGTTATTAATTCTAGTAGTTATTCAGATAAGAGTACTGAAAGCTGCTCTTTTATATTTTCTGGTAGTTATTGTAGTTTCCTGTACTTTTGCAGCACTTGTTCCGGTACTTGGTCTGGTAGTCCTTAAAATAATTATTGTCCTCATAACTGTTTTGCCATTAGTTCTATAATAGTTTTCTGCTACTTGTTCTTATTGTTTGGCCAGTTCTTTTTGTAACTAACTAAGGGATTGTTCTTGTAATGTTCCAGTAGTTGCTTTGGTAGTAATATCTGTAAGTCATGTATTATTTGTTCTTGTCGCTGTTTTGATAGTTCCTTTACCTGTCATGTTGGGTGTTCTTTTATTTGTTTCCGGTTGTTTCATTGGTTGTTCTACCTGTTGAATTTCTGGTAGTTGTTATCATTCTTATTTTGTCACTGTTGTGCTAGTTGTTCTTGTACCAGTTCTGATAGTTGTTTCCCTTAATTAAAGACAAGATTTACTCAGCTTCACTTATCTGCCTCCTGAGATGACTCTCAATGACTGTAACTAAATAACTCAGGAGTTATTGACCTTAATCATCTAAATGCATTCAAACTTAGGCAAATATAAGTTCTTCATTTGTACACAAATGTAACTAGCAGGTTTGTGTTTATGTGTGTATCTATGTGTGTGAGTGCGTTGAAAGAAATGATGTCGTCCTCGAAAGCCGAAGCCTCAAAACTCCCCCTTGAAGTGACGGCTTGCAATCAGCGAGGGCCTTCCTTCGCCTTTAGGAACACGGCCCATTAGTCCCTTTATTCGAGGCTCCCCACAACAGAAGGGAGCGTAAGCCCCAGTGAGGGGAGAAGTTCCAAGGTCCCTAGAAGAAAGGGAGTGACGAATCCTGTATAGGGAGGGAAAGAAGCCCCGAAGTAAGGTGCTTTTCAAATCCAACCTCACTTTCACTTTTTTTGCCACTTCCTTATATCGATCGTGCTGAGTGATATGATACCCTCCGTGTCTATGCTTGTGTATGCAGACACGGAGTTCATGTGTACAGTGATGAAGAATACACACACGCACGTGCGTTCAATTTACCTCTTAAGCCATCTTTCGGCAGCCAAATATACAGCCAAGGATTTTTAGTTCTCAAAATATCTGTGGAAAAATAGGGGGAAATTGGGAAAGACTAGGAAATCTAGGAGAATCAGAAAAAAACGAGGGGAGGATATGAGTAAACAGAAGAAAATCGATAAAAATAAGGGAGAAATCTATGAAAAAGTGGGGCACATCAAAGAAAAATTATGGAAATAATGGAAAATCCAGAAAAATATAAAACGAACGTGAAAACAGGGAATACGTCAATAGAAAAACACGTAAAAGCCCCAAATCAATGGAAATTAGGGACAAACATAAACCTCAAGACCTAATATTGAAACAGACTCTTTTAATCGAGTCTAACAGCCTCTTTCACCCTTAGTGAGGTCTATGTAGGAGCTGGAAAGAATGAGGGGAGAACAAACGTCCCTTTAAATTTTGAGGATGAAAATCACATAAAGATCAGAATGAAAAATCACTGGCAAACCCTACGCTAATAGATTGTCATTTCTCATTGGATTAGCTTGTAGGCGTGGGTGGGTATAGTACTATATTTTGCCAACAGCCAGCTGCTAAGGAACACCGTGGCCCAAGAGAAAGCCACCCGTTCCACGTCACGTCTCAGGAAGGAAGAGTGAATGTTCTGCTTGTGAAAAGGAAGAAGAAACCAGTATTGTGGGTGTCTATGTGCATTTTGGCTTGGATAGTTGCAAATGCCAGCACGCAGAACCAGTAGGCGACTAGCACCCTACGAGCGCCAGCGTCATTGTGTCCGCTCATCCTAAGAACCAAACCCAATACCGAAGAATGTAAATCGAACGCCAAATCCTCTAGTGGCCCGAGCGCTCTGTGCGCATCCTTGTCATCATATCTATAGGACAATATCTGGAGAAAATGGATCATTTCATCATTCATTATCATGAATGATGAAACACAATTTCGACAAATTATGAAGAACTCAACCGACGACATAAAGGAGAAAATTAATCAAATCATAGAAGGGATCAAAAAACAACCAGGAAATGTGAAAATAAAATAATTGGTGATGTCAGCCCTGGATATGCTTACAGTACTGTTAAGACCCACAAGGTCAGGAACCATTTCAGACACATATTACTCAAATTCCTACCCCTATGTATGAACCGGGTAAAATTTTCAACAAAATATTAACTCCTTACGTACCTAAAGAATACAGCCTCAAATCATCGACTGACATTATCGATATGATTTGATCTACCACCACACAAATGCCAATAGCCAACATGAATGTTGAATACCACTCTTCTTAAATGTACCAGTCACTGGAAAGATAGAAATATTATTAAAAACGAGTCTGCGGCCAAAATGATCGCCTCCCTATTTACATATCAAGGGCAGCCAAGAGAAAGCTCCTACTAGCCTGCCCTTCTGAAGCCCGTTACTATGGACCGAATGGATGCATGTATATTCACGTGGATAGAGTTGTTATGGGTTCTCCATTTGGAGTTCTCTTTGCTCATTTCTACATGAGAGTCGTCGTAGTAAAAGTTTTCGCCAAGATACCCAGGTCTCATATCTACTGCTGGTACATAGACAATATATACATTAATGTGCAATCCGAAGAAGAAATACATAAACTAGAAAAAGCCTTTAAAGAATGTTCTTACCTCAACTATACCTCAACTACCATTTTTAAATAGCCTGAATACAAACCTTAATGACGTTAAAACCACCAATCGAGGCCTCTGCAGTAATACCGAAAATAAATGACCAGAACGCTATAAAAACGCAATTAATTCCTGTTTCAATTGTGTCTTCACCCAAGGCACCATATGGAAAGAAATGCATAATGAGCTGGAGAAAAGGCACCCTGGTAGTTGTTAACATGTGTTTCAGTAACCACAATACAAAGTCACCTATAGGGACCAAAATGGACCAATGGTGCGCTACAGAGCCTCATAACACAAAGACTCATAGCACAACATACAGAATAGATAACAATAATGCAGCAAATTATCAACCGAAGAATACAGAAAACAAAAGCTAAAGAAAAGGTCGCTTTAACTGTATATTATCAAAGAAGAGGGACCTCAAGCCTTAAAAAAAATACCCATGGCTTACACCAAGACCCAAATAACGGACCCATCTGATTTACGAGCATATATGTAACTTAAGAAACAGTCAGCTCCTAGCCTAATCATATATCCGAATGACAGAAACATATCTTTAAGAACAATTGCATACCACCTCAATAAGGGCGCCCCGAAAAAAAAAACACAAGAGAAAAGCACGGAGTTTGTCTCAATAGAAAAATGGGTGAGGAAAGCACGAACAAAATTAGATTCTTCTGCCCCGAATCGCCGCCCATTTGTCTTTTTCGAAGCTATACAAATACAAGGAACACACCCAAAGTTAAAAATACAGTTTAATTCTTATTAAATAATTGCGAGTGCAATAGGATAAAACCGACCAACAAAGGGCGTTTAATCTATTCTCTCCAATGCGCAATTCACTGTCACCATGGGTAAAGGAGCTCACCTACTTCGCGAAACCCAGCCCTCCAACTTTTCTGTTTGTTATTACGTCAGTAGCAACTAACTCTAATATATAAACATATCTATAAGGACATATTTTTACATTCTCTCTGAAGAGTCAGTGAAATAAAAATATTGTGTGAAGCGCATCAATTTTCTGTTTTCTCAAGAGAAAAAACCTTAGTTTTCCTCAATAAACTTTGGTCAGCTTATTCTTAGGATCAATCAAGAAGAAAAGACTAATATAAAAAAAATCGAATGGCTCGAAAAGATACATTAATAAAAAATTATCAGTCGTTTCAACAAAATTTGCTATAACGAATATATACTGCCCAAATTCAAATATTCAAATACACACACATATATATATATATATATATATATATATATATATATATATATATATATATATATATATATATATATATATATATATATATATATATATATATATATATATATATATATATATACAGGATACAGGAAAGAAGCCATAGTGATAGCATCAATTTATTGACAAAACCATGTTTCGACGGAAACCTCCGTCAACGCCAATCGCTGAAAAACTAATGAAAGACAAAAGAGATGCAAACTTCCGGACACAAAATTTACAAATCGGAATCTGATTAGGGGAAGTCGCATAGGGAAGCAGCGACATTTTTCAGTAAAGGAAATATAAATCTCTTACTTAGCAAGGGATTAGTGTTAAATTGGCCATCAGAAGTATTAAAGTTTAGAATTTCCTTTATAAGACCCGATTCAATTAGACGCCTATGTATATAATTGTGAGAATTATAAATTATTTTTGCATTATCAATGTCAAGTGAATAGTTTTCATTTGACATGCGAAGAAACAAACTAGAAGAAAGAGATCCACGTCGCATATCGCATTTATGTTCTTTCATTCTCTTGGAGAATCTGGTGCTTTCACCAATATATACTTGACTGCAAAATTTTTAAGGAATATAATAGACTCCCTGTTCTTTATCAATGGATCTATTTGTAGACAGATAATTTCTGATCATTTTTTCGTATTGAAAGGCAACATCGATGTTGTTTACATGCGCTAACTTTTAAAAATTAATTAATTGTGGCGATTATGGGAATGTAATATAATAATTGTCACATACTTTTTGCCTTAATATTAGCTGGCGAGTAAAATAGGTTCTGGCTTTATAATGACATTTTTCTATGAACCAAAGGGGATATTTCAGCTCAATAAATGTTTGGATGATTGTATTGATTTCATCCTGCAATAAACAAGCATCACAAATGCGATATGCTCTCAGGAACAGGGAAGAAACTACGGACCTTTTAATTGATACATCATGGCACGAGAAATAGTGAATGTATGCAATAGAGTTGGTTGGTTTCCGGTAGACAGAACAATATGCTTTGTTGTTTACTTTAGATATTTTTACATCCAAAAATGGCAATGTGTTGTTTTGTTCCCGTTCTACTTTAAATGTAATAGTGGGATGGATATTATTCAATTATTTGAAGAAGGAATCAAATGCATTATCATTAATAGGTTATGTGGCACATACCTATTCCACATAGTGGAACCAAGTTATGGGATTAGGTAAGATATGGGGGGGAGGAGGTGTTTCTCAAAGTCCTTCACGAACAGATTAAATAGCGTTGGGAAAATGGGATTACCCATGCTCAGGCCATATTTCTGACTGTAAAACAACCCTCAGCTTTAAACACAGTCTGTAACAGACTATGTGTATGGCCTGATACTATGTAACTGATTACTAAGACGGATAATTCTGGAACCAATGTGATTATGGCTAAAGATTCATATATTACTAAAATTAACGATTTATTAAGTGATCAATCTACTTACCTCCCAGTATTGAAAGATCCCACTCTACAAGTTAATAGTGATTACCCTAAAAATGTACGGATGTTACTTAAAAACTTTCCTGAATTATCGCCGTATGCTAAGAAAAATGTGAAATGCACTTTTATCAGATTTAGTCTAGCTTCAAAATTATTTATAAATTTATTATAAGCAAAAGGCTAAAATGTAAAATACATAAAAAAATAGATATTTAGCTCAAATGTGCATTTCCCATTTGTTTAGGCATACGGCCGTTACTCAAAGTTCAAGTCGAGTAACGCCAGCCTTGTTTATTTGTATGGACTAGTCAAAATGCACAAACCAAACTTCCCTTTACGCCCTATTATAAGTTCTCTTGGTTGTGTTTCATATGCTCTGTCTAAATGGCTTACTTCTTTCCTTACACCTCTAGTTAGGACCATTTCTCATTCACATATTACCAATAGCTACGACCTTATTTCTAAACTCAATGCCATCCAGTATTCTAACAATTTTACGAGTTGTTAGTCCTGAAAATATTGATTTGGAATTCTCCAATATCTTTGAAATTAGCTATAAATTATATTAGCCTTATTCCTTTCTTCTAAAGTGTCTTTCCTCTGCAAAAAAAAACCGTTCTATAATACACTTCCTGCTATCCTTTTTAATGTTAAAAGCATTTTGGTTATTACCTTCTCTCATTGTTATATTGAGCTTCCCACGCTTTTAAAACCTTAACATTTCTGTTGTTTTCAAATACGAGTCGACTATAAAGAATATACCTGTTCACAATAATTGTAGTAATTTTGGGAGAGTCTATTCGATCGAATGTTCTGTTTGTGCAAGTAAATATTTTGGACAGATAGGAAAGCAATTTTCGGTCCGTATTAATCAGCATAAATAGAATGTTAGAAGAGCTATAAACCATAGTGCGTTTTTTTGTTCAATGTCTGAAAATAATTACTTAATAAATTGCAATTCATCAAAATTTATTTTTCACTCAAATGACTCAATTAAAAGAAACATTGTTAAATGTTCATGTCTAAGTCAATTTAATAACAGTAACATTTCCCTTGGCCTTTTGAAAATTGATGCTGTTAGGAAAAAATTATTCTTAAAGAAATTAGTTTTGACTTACGTTCTTAATTTTGATTGCGATATTCATTGATATAAATAATCGATTTGTCAATTTTGGTCTTGTACTAACATTATTTTATTTCTCTCTCGCTCTCTCTCCTTGCCCCCTTGCTCCCTTCCCCAACGTATCTGCTTGCTTTTTGTCTCTCTTAATCTTGCTATATAGACTATTTATCTCCTTTTCCGTTAAACGTTTTAACCCCCCTGCCTCTGTTCTTGTCCCTTTCTTCCTCTTGGTTTGACCTCTCTACCTGTTTTACTTAAATCTTGATGTTGTTTTTGAGGGCGTTGATGCCTTGTGGCGTATGTGCCCTTTAAATCTTAATGTGAATTTACCTGTCCCTCTCCTACTTCCTCATTGGTTATTTCTTCTCTTGGAGGTGGTGGTCCTTTATTTTTTCCTATCTTATAATATATACCCTTATTATATTATTTAAACTTGCAGTTTTCCTCGAATGAACTGAATAAAGTTCAAAAGTACTCTTAAGCACCTTTTCATTTTTCCTGCGGGACATTGCATTTATTGCGAATCTCAAAGGATACTTTCTGAGTTACTCATTTCATATATATATATATATATATATATATATATATATATATATATATATATATATATATATATATATATATATATATATATATATATATATATATATAGTGGGTGCGATAAATATCTGATACATGGTCAAAAGTTTATTTAGCATAGGTACACAACAGCAAAGTAATCGAAAATTGAACATCTTATGTATTTTGTACGTTTAATACAAATTCGGTATTAGAATTCACAAATAGTAAAGCATTGATAGCATATCGACAAAGGCGTTAGATTATTGCCTCAAAAAGTATCCAACATCCACAAAATTAGTGTTAAAGCGACAATAAATAGTTCTCGAACATTCCAGAGTGATTTACGTGACAGGAATGCTGTAGAACTTTCTAGAAAAATAATCTACTTAGTCCACGTAAAACAGCGGACCACAGTTCATGTTCTAGAGATGCATGAACATAAGAACATAAGAAAAGAAGGAGACTGCAAAAGACCATTCATGGCCTACACTCTAGTTCTAATATGGCGAAGACTAAAGAATTGCCAAAAAGAAGCAGCAGCTAACTAATTGTTCAGTTACATAAAAGTGTTTTGGGCTATAGAACAATTTCATCTATGCTAAAAATACCAATCTCAACCATTGGTGACATGATTCGCCGATTCACGTCATATCAGTCCATTGCCAGTCTACCACGTTCGGGGCGTTCATCTTAAATTTCAAACCGTGCGGCTAAACATATAGTCCGTAAGGTAAAGAAGAATCCTCGAGTGACTCGATCTGAGCTTCATAAAGATTTGGAAGCAGTTGAGACAAATGTATGCAAAAGTACAATTAGAGCAGTTCTTAGGAACCAGGGATTCCATTCTCGCATACCAAGAAAGACACCTTTATGGAAACAATTCGCAGTGAAGAACTGGTTCCGGCGGTTTATAGATGAATTTGGCAACACTATTCGAGATATATTTGTTGAATTAATATTGCCCTTCAGATAAATTAAATTATCGAGTTTGTTAATGATGATTGATTCTAATCCCCTGCCAAATTTGTAATTTGTCATAGATCGGAGAGTCTGGTCACTTTAGTTAGAGGATAAAAAAACACCGAAAAGATATAATAAAGGGTGCAATTATCTTAAGTTTCCTTGTGCACATGCAAAATCTTGACGATAGAATTGATTTCAACCAAGCATAAATTATTTATAAATCGAACAATAATATTGAGAGGGTAATCGTTATTTTGTACGGAGTTGCTACAATAGGAGAAAGTTAACTTTTGAAATATTTCAACATAAAAGTAATAAACTTTGTTAAAAATAATGAATCTATAAATAGACCACGTTGCAGTCTGATAATAATTTGAATAATTTGATAGTACGTACAATTGAACGTAATTTCCTACAACACAAAATATTTGCCAATACTTGGTTGGATACACCAAGACAAAATAATGAACACAAACACTTACGGTATTCCCCTAATCTACTTAAATTAACTTACTTTTAATCGACACTGGCACTATTAAATATATATACTTAACTGATAAGAAGTTACTTGAAAGAGGTATAATGAGATTAGTAAGAAAACGGAAGGGAGAGTGGTCCTCTCCTCTCTGCGTGAAAGAATCTCAACGCCCAAAACGAGTGTGTGCCATCAATGGTATTTTCTGGCTTTCTTCTATGACCTCACAGAATCCCAATAGACGAGATCCAAGGTCGATGAAACTCTCACTCGATACCCCTCCTCAAAAATCTGCACTCTTTTCCCACCGATCCCAAGAAAGGGCGGGAATCATTAACACGTCGATAGAATGCAGAATCCGCACCGAACATCTCCAAGGAGTGAATAATGTGTAAGAAAACGGTTCGTGACGATCAATTGACCTTTCAGTTTTCAACAACAAAGTCCCAATCTCCATATGAAGATTCAACACTTAAAAGAGACCTAGAAACGTGGTAATAGACAGACAAAGAGGGATGAATATACATACCAAAGAAGGGCAGATAGACGATAGAGGGACGGATGAATGTCCTAAGTGGAATATATTTTCTTATAAAGAGTGAAATTGCAAAAATTGTGAAATAGATAATAGAAATAGTATGATATAATGAAAATAATAAATTTGGACTTGTTCCTGCAAGCGGAATAAGCAAAAGGTGGCGATGCTGCGTGCTAATCCCCTTTGTTGGTTATCGGTTGAGAGCGGTAAGTTAAATCATTATCCGTTAATCTGTATAAATGTAGATGTCGGAGTTTACAAATTTGATAGTAATAATTAACGTATTTTACACACACACACACACACACACACACATTCCTTCACACATCAGAGCGCATATGTACACAAGGAAAAATTTCTTGGGCTAAATCCCCTCAAATCCTGAGTGTGATCGGGCCATCCTCTTAATATCAACTGCGTGATTCGGTAAGAGCACAAGTGATAATGTGACGAAGGCCGACTCTTTCCAGAGGGCATCAGTTTAATAAAAGCCGGTTCTGATCGGGGACGAACATTCATAAGAAGAAAGATGAGATTAGAATGACAAGAGAGCGGAAATGTCTCCCGGAAAATAGTGTTTTATTGAGAATTAGCTGGTAAGGTATTTTTCATTTTTATTACTACTAGCATATTTATTGAGACAAGGTCTATTTTGAATTTTGCATTATTTCGCTTTTATTTCTAGGTTTTATTTGGGGGTTATTTTTCCTTGTAAATAAGTGTTAATATTAAACCTCCTAGTTGTTAAGGGCTAGTCTTTTCTGGTTTTGAAAGGGTTCAAGAGTAAGCAACAATTCGGATTGATAATATTTGAAAAGTTAAATACACTCTCCAGCGATCCTTTGAGACGTTTTGCGTCCCAAATTTTCTCTTTATTCGGCAGGTTGTAGTAGAAAGGGATGAAAGTTAAATCTTTGAATACTTGAAAAAAAATTTAAAATTACGATAAAAATAATAGATTCGACAGGAGACTGAACGTTGCAGACTGAAAGGAATTTACGTGCAACAAAACCAAAGTTTCCCACAACGCAAAATCTGTGACACTAATGGATATACTAGGACAAAACAATAAAATTAAAGACACCTGATTCCTTCAATTATCCGAAATTACCTTACAATAACTATACACTGACACTCTTAAATATGTATATTTAGGAGGTGACAAGTCACTAAGAAAAGGTGACGCTGTTCTTTTTCCGTCTGTATTATAGAGACTGCGCGCACAAAACGACTGTGTGTTATCAATTGAATCACCTCGCTCTTTCATTTGAAAATGTTTCCCTGAAAGAGGGATCCCACACCCCTCCACCAGAGGGGCAAATTCAAGTTCAAGGTAATACCATACTCTAAAGATTTAAAATAACCACACCAAAGTTTCACTTCCAATTAGTGGGGAGAGAGTCGTAAACAAGTTCCTAGAATGCCATATCTGCACTCAGCCCTTCCAACGGTCCATTGGTGTGGGGAAACCGGAGTGCGACGACCGCTTTCGTATTACATTTACAAAACAGTCCTAAATGCCCACTGCAGATCAAAGACGTAAGGTAAACATTTAAGGGCCTACTAAATAGATAGGTAAAAATGGCAGACAGACGAAGGAAGGGCAGGTAGGCGAAAAAGGAGCAGATACATGAAAGGAGCGCGAGGGGAAATCTATAGGCCGAAATTAATTTACTTACAACTCTCTCAAGATAATGTTCAAATCATGAAATCGTTTAAAGCTTCAAATAACTTAATCGTACACTTTTGGGTGGTATTTGAAATTGTAAATCTTGCTTTTTTCTCATATTATGGCGGAACATGAAAATGATCGGAGGCAAAGGCTCAAGTTTAAAGGCAATTAAGAATTTAATCAGGTGCGATTTTTCAGAGATTAGCGAGGAATATCTAATTCATACAACTTTTCCGTGTCGGAGCGAAGCTATTCTCTTGCCTTAAAGTTCGATACGCTGTCACAGGCCTCCTCATCCTCCTTAGTTATGATACCAGGTGACTTTAAGCAGAACACACATTCCAGTCTCATACCTCAGTCGTGAACGAATCATGAAAATATGAATAGACCGAATTGAACGGGTAACAGTCTCAGTGCAGAACTGTTGCTAAATTCGAATGTTCATCTATCTTAGGTCCCGTATTTGTGAACTTTTCAGGCAGTTTGACCTTACGCACGTCATTATACTTCACTCTGACCTTTTGAACGTTAGAGTGGACTAAACTGGATTATTTTCTAACAAAAACTTGTGTGAGCAAATAGTGTGAAGTTTGATGAGAAGGGAGGGGGGAGATTAGAAGGACCAGTTATATACTGTGGTGTCTCTTTCTCTTTGTGCGATATTGAGTCTCGGTGCTAGCAGGCTCTGAGTAAACCTTTAATTTCATAAAAGGCCAGCTATTTTTCCCCGCTTGGGGTATCATAGCTGTTTCCTGATTTGAAGCGCCCAACGAGCGGATGAGTGTTCTCACACCCTCCCTTTTTGGTGTGACTAAATAGGCTGTGGTTTCCTTGATGAATCAAACCAAACTCGACCGCTCAATAAGACCCTGCCTAACACATACTAATAATAAGCATTGGGTGCTGATAGACACCGACCAGATCAAACAGTTTACTCCCCAAATTCGATATTTAAAATCGAATCGATAGTAGAATGCACTATCTGAGACAGGGAACCCAACAACTCTCATAGTAAGCATTGCATCTGGGTTTGATTCGTCGAAAAATTTTAACCGCTATTTTCACAAGCCGAGAGAAGAAAATGACATCTCTTTTCCAAGTGTGTTTGTTCTGAAAGCTGATGAAAGTTTTATTTGTGCGATTGTGTGCAGGTAGCTTTCCCATGTTGGCAGTTAACGAAGTCGCCAATGGTTCAGACATATGGGATATTTGGGATAAAGTTATAAATAGGAACACAAGCAGGTCCGAACTCACTCACCAATCCAAGGTTTTCAATAAAAGTGGGAAGTGGAGACATTATATTCACTTTAGATGGGGTTTTAAAACCTTCAACAGATTTCGCCACCGACCCCGACACCACTTTTCCCCTATTTTCTCTTGATGATTGAGATTTGACTGTTTATGGGCAGTTGGCCCAAGAATGCATATTCGTTTCCCTGAGGTTGCTCTGGTGACGTAAGTAAGAGAGAGCGCTCTGCATGACAAAGGTCCGCCGAAGAAAGGTATTCCCTTAAGAATTAGCCGTTTCAGTGTGAGGATTTAGAACAATCCTTAGAAGTGGAATTGCGATATGAAATTTGAAATTTATGAGCTCCTTTCCGGAAATTTAAAATAAGAATCTGAACAGTGTTTAAGAGCGAATTTGACATCCAGTTTTGGACCATTTTCACTCACAGGTTCATTGAGATCCGATTTTGAGGCGTCAACGGATTTGGTACAGTTAGGAGAAGTAAATATACGATTCTTCAAAAGATCGTTTAATTTCAATTTAAATTCATAGTCGTAGTCAATTTGAGACTAAAATTCTTCTTAGAGAAGAGTCATTAACTTCGTCCATGTTAAATGAAACGTAAATCTGACCTATTTGTTCGTTTAAATCTACCGCAGAAACAAAAAGAGTTTTTCCGGCATCGAAAGTATCACGCAATTCAAGTTGGGAAGTGGAATCTCATTTAACTTCTGCACTGGCTTTATTTAGAATTATGGTAATCCTTTTTTTAATTAAATGACGACTTTTAACGAAATTTGAAAGAAAATGTTCGAATTCCAAATGAAAAGAGACTAAATTCTCGCACGATATTTTGTATAAAAATTAAATTTGAAAAGGAAAAGAAAAGTGTTTTGGATAAGTATTTTACGAAACCTCAATAGTTAAAAGAGAGTGTTAAAAACTAACGAAGGAATTTTCCGGCAAAGAAACAACATTCTTGCAAAGGCCACAATTTTCCAAGCGTAAATTAACTCGCCACCTTTTTCCTTTGGACTTTAGAGAGGAAAGAATTAAAGAGCGGGAAGCAGTGTTAGGATGACCAGGCTCGGGTGGTCAAAACAGAAGTAGCCAACGATAGATAGAATATAGGACTTAACTCATCGCAAAGCATCTCTGGGGAGAAGACATTTACCTTTTCCCTAAATATCCATCCATTACTTACTCTAAAATAGTCTTAATACCAGTAATGATTATCTCGTAACAACGGAGAGGTTCGATACTAATAGGCCAAATGGCTTGGAATCAACTTTTTTTTAGGAAAGTGCCTTACAGTAAACACCTTCCGTGAACGAGTAGTTGTGTTTTTGATTGTCTTTTCTGTTTGCTGAAGGTGATATTTCTAGACTCTAATATTTCTCGTTCATTCAACCCAAACTACTCGACACAGTTTGTTCGTTTATATACTATAACACCCGCTTAGCCCAACTCAAAGTGAGCTTTCATTTATTTAAAATTAATTAAGTGAAAACCAACGAGGGCATTTACTGGAAGTTTACCAAAAAGTTCGTAAAGAAAAAAAGATGGAGTTTGTAGCGTTCATTTATTTTATGTTTGTTATTTTTATTATTACTCTAATGCCTGCATAATGACACATTCGTCTACGGCTGAGAACCTGGTACAATGAAACGCCTAGTTTCTGGTTGCACGATGCAAAGGGGGGAGGGCGGTAGGCTGTTACTCTTGCACCTGGAGCAGACACAGTCCATCTAGGCTACAGCGCCCCTGGCAGTCGATAACTACATTGAGACTACCTGTACTTTATTCCCTTCTAGAAATTTCCTTTAGTTCGCCACTTTATGAATTTCTTCTTACCTCCTTTTCATGAACGGCAGCTAATTTTGCGGGCTAGTCGCCGATCAACGTTCAAACATTCATTTCCTGTTGTGACCTGGAGGAGGGGGGGGGGGACTTTTAGCTCCTGTGTGTGTGTGTGTGTTAAATATGCCTGTTTAATTCCCACCCCGTTGGGTCCCTATTGCCCCAACTTTATTTTTATTCTACTTTGCTGCAAGACGGTGTCAGGTGCAGCGTGGAAACCATTCTACAGCTGACATCTGGCCGATTATGTGCCCCCGTGACCCCGATACCGGTAGAAGGATCCGCGGCTATATGTAACTTCCACACACTTTCACCCCCCCCATGCTCACACGTTTCTCTACAGATCATTGCCTGCAAACTGTCTTTGGCCGATGACCTCGTTGGTTTTCGCTTTAAAGATTGAGAAACAAATAATGAAGCCTTCGAGTGTAGACTGTGATGGGAAAGACGAGATTATAATTCTTATAAAACATCTAGACTTTTCCAACAAAGTGAAGTCAGCGCACATCAGCGCTAGAGGAACTACCCGCCCCTCCCACGCCCCCCTTTATCCCATCAAGCAGAGAGCCTCTCATCATGGCTCCCTCACCGAATCCCCCTTTCTTAGCGATCCGATCATTTCTCCTGGATCACTAATTTGACTCAAATTAACAGGGCGGGAGCGGTGACACCCTCGCCCATTACCGATATTGCATATTGCGTTCGCAGGTACATGTACGTGTGCGCGACTTCCCAGGACAGTCCTAATTTTATTTTTTTATTAACATTTTTTTGATTAAAAGTATTCTTTTATTATTAGAGTATTAATAAAGGAGAAAACAAACGGCAGCATCTCCGCTAAAACGATTTGGAAGTTCGGAGGCGTTCAGTAATGACAGGCCACGCAACTCTGCCCATCCAGCTTAAACCTCATCGTTGCTATACTCAAATCATTGTTTTAAAATATTATAGCTTACTGAAAAACTAATCATTGAAACAGCTGAAGTTGAAGGGCTCTACTTAAAATGACCACACTAAGTGAATTCAGCCTCACACGAATGTATATATAAATGTTTCACTTTTTTATCTCGTTTTCTAGTATCTCCAAATTCCGGAAAAAATCTTAAGAGAAACTTCAGTAAAGTAATTTCAGAGAAAACCCGTTGAATAAATAACGCATAACCAAGGCTATTTTTTCATCTTAAATCAGTTCAATTACAAGACTTGCTTTTCTTTTATTTAAAAAAGAATTAGTCTCTCCCGAGAAAATGAGCCAAAGAAAATGGGAGTTGGGTAGCATTTATAAATATGCAAGCATACAGCCAATTTTGTAATTAATTAGGAAATAGATCGGAATTGGACGCAACGCTCGACCATGCATTATTAAACTCGTAATATATATATATATATATATATATATATATATATATATATATATATATATATATATATATATATATATATATATGTAATAAAAAAGACAGTTATAAAACTAGAAAGTTGTCAAAGGTAATTAATGAAAGCGAAATATACCATAGTCTTTAACAAAATTTGCATCCAAGAAAGATTGCTACCCATCCACACTAATATATATATATATATATATATATATATATATATATATATATATATATATATATATATATATATATATGATGATGAAAATTGATGCAATATCGCAAGAAAAGATGAGGAATTAAACCACATTCTCCGAAGGCAATTTAATTCAGAACAGTTTCGGTGTATCTCACACCCTTTTTCAACTGACACTGGATAGAAAATATAAGAAAAGTGCATACAAGCATAACACAAGGTCAGGTCGTGAAAGATCCCCTCTTTTTTAACCCAATCCCCTACTTGTGGCTAATCGGGGGGGGGGAGGTTAGGCCTAAACATATTCAAGGGCTGACATTTTACTATGTTGTTTATTTGCTTTCTTATTACAGGATTAAAAGAAAATTGACCCTCAGATAGATTTAAATTAGGAACTGACGATATCAAGCTCGATTCTACGATTCTTCTCTTAACATAGTTGGCCGATTTAAATACCATTATACTTCCATTGAATATTTTGAGACTGAACTCCTTCCGCAATTTTTCCCCCTAACTTTATATGGTTAAGGTACATTGACGATGTATTTTCTGTATGGCCTAATGGCCATGATTTTGATACCTTTTTAATAATTTGAATAATTTGCATGTCTCCATCAAATTTAAATATGAATGGGAATATGATAATAAAAAAGACCTCATTAATAAAGATGACCATGAATTAAAACTTAATGTTTATAGGAAACCAACCCACTAGAATGCCTATATACATTATTTTTCGTTTCACGATAATACTGTTAAAAAATCAGTAATTTCTAACCTTTTCCTTAGAGCATACAAAATATGTCATCCTTCCTATTTAGAGGAAGAAATTGTCATTATCAGGACCATTTTTTCTAATTTGTATTACCCCAATTGGTTCATATCGTCTGCCCATTTTGCAGCTAGGAAAACATTCTATGCTAATAAGCCTTCCCGCACTAACGATTTCAACAAATGTATAACATTGCCATTTAATAATAAATTAAATAGTTTAAAGGACATATTTGGAAAAGCGGGTATTAATCTAGGCTTTAAATATAATAATTCCTTAAACCAATTGCTGATTGCCAGGAAACCCAAAGAACATATTAACATAGGAGTATATGCAATACGATGCAACGAATGCCATAAAGTTTATATAGGGGAAACGGGGAGAAATCTAGACAAGAGATTGTATGAACACAAAAAGAGATATTAGAGTGGGCAGTGAAAGCAGTGGAATATTTTGCCATGTTAGAGACAAGAATCATACGATTGATTTCAATCGAAATAAAATGGTATTTAAATCGGCTAACTATGTTAAGAGAAGAATCGCAGAATTGAGCTTGATATCGTCAGTTCCTAATTTAAATCTATCTGAGGGTCAATTTTCTTTTAATCCTGTGATAAGAAAGCAAATAAACAAAATAGTAAAATGTCAGCCCTTCAATATGTTTAGGCCTAACCCTCCCATCCCCAGATTAGCCACAAGTAGGGGATTGGGAAAAAAAGAGGGGATCTTTCACGACCTGCGCTTGTGTTATGCTTGTATGCAATTTTCTTATATTTTCTATCCAGTGTCAGTTGAAAAAGGGTGTGAGATACACCGAAACTGTTCTGAATTAAATTGTCTTCGGAGAATGTGGTTTAATTCCTCACATATATATATATATATATATATATATATATATATATATATATATATATATATATATATATATATATATATATATGAATAACGTTACAGCCACGAGGAAAATAAAACAACGGAGAACTGCAGGGCCTTTCGACTAATGGTCCTTTACTAAGCAGACTAAAAGACAGGCGAAAAGAGAAAGATATTTATACACCTGATTAATGAAAATATGGGATATAACGATTAAAAAGGGTGGGATTAACAGATACCTGGAAAAAAACTATTAACAAGATGAGCCGTCAGGGTTAAAAAAAAAAATATATATATATTTTTTACGGGTTACAAAAGAAAGGGGGAGGCAATGCTTGGGAATCACATATGCAATATGAAAAAAAAAAAAAAAAAGTTTACACATGATAACTAGAAAATATGACAAAAGAAAAATATGAGGAAAGGTTTTTTTATATAAATAAGCTAAAATAACTTCTATGTGGTAATCATTAATTCAGAAATTTTATCTTTAAAGTCATTCTTAAACATTCTTTTGATACAAGGGTATAAAAAATACATTCCGGGGCTGAGATTAAAATTCGAAGTCAGTTGTATAAATGCCGATTCTAAAAGATTTCGTGAAAAAAAGTCATTTGATTTGGCAATCACAGAAATGACTTTTTTTCACGAAATCTTTTAGAATCGGCATTTATACAACTGACTTCGAATTTTAATCTCAGCCCCGGAATGTATTTTTTGGACCCTTGTATCAAAAGAATGTTTAAGAATCACTTTAAAGATAAAATTTCTGAATTAATGATTACCACATAGAAGTTATTTTAGCTTATTTATATAAAAAAACCTTTCCTCATATTTTTCTTTTGTCATATTTTCTAGTTATCATGTGTAAACTTTTTTTTTTTTTTTCATATTGCATATGTGATTCCCAAGCATTGCCTCCCCCTTTCTTTTGTAACCCGTAAAAAATATTTATATATTTTTTTTTTTAACCCTGACGGCTCATCTTGTTAATAGGTTTTTTCCAGGTATCTGTTAATCCCACCCCTTTTAATCTTTATATCCCATATTTTCATTAATCAGGTGTATAAATATCTTTCTCTTTTCCCCTGTCTTTTAGTCTGCTCAGTAAAGGACCATTAGTCGAAAGGCCTCGCAGTTCTCCGTTGTTTTATTTTCCTCGTGGCTGTAACGTTATTCATAAATTCCTCACGTTCCTTATTTTCGTGATTCAGTTATACATATATATATATATATATATATATATATATATATATATATATATATATATATATTAATTCATGCACGCGCCTCGCCTCTAATTCAGAACTATTTCCTAATAAATCCCCAGTTAGGCTGCATCGTTTGCTTATTTATAAATAAGATTTATAAGAAATACAATTTTAAATGTTTACAAACGTATGTTGGATAAGTATATGGGAAGGGTAGGTTATCATGGTTTTTATGTTATATTGGGGCAAATTCCATATTGTACTATCAATTTGTCTATATATTATATTATTGATATGTGATTGCATGATATATTTTTTTACAAGTTATCGTGTTGATGCATTTTTAGGCAGTAGCTGTGTGATATAGCTTTTGACAAGCCATGACGATTATTCCTTTTTATAGGATCTAAATGATACAGTATATGAATTGTTGTGACTCGGATGACCTCTGATAAGCCCTTGTGGCTTTTTTCATCCGTTACATTATGTTATTAATTTTTCGTTTTGTTTAGTTTTCAATTGAATTTTTTTTAAATATTTTATTTGTCTGTAGTTTTAATAATTTTGTTTTAATTCATATTTTATTAATTATTTTTATTCGTAAAATTTTAAGTTTATCTTTTTATTTGTTTTTTTTTTATCCATTAGCTGATTAGAAAGGACTATTTGATATCTGATATAATTAGTTACAGCCTAGCTTTTGAGCGTTTGGAAATTCGTTGTGTCCTTCATTAGTGGTTAGTTTAAATTATGACCGCGCTTTGTACTGATGGCAGTGTAAATTTACGGTGTCATTTGGAAATTTGACGTTTATAAATTTTTTTATCGTTCCCTAAACTCATTAACTTAACATCCACCTGTGATTATTGTAAGAAAATCATTAACATTAATAAAAACTTTCTATTCCGATGCTCCCAATTTTTCAGGACGAGAAAAACAAAAAATTGTAAGAATTTCTTTTTTTTGGGCGTTCAACTTCGAAGTGAACTTTCTTTGGCCAATGCTTGTCTACAAAAATAAAAAATCTGAAGAAATAGACATGATAGAAACAAAAACAGATATATATATATATATATATATATATATATATATATATATATATATATATATATATATATATATATTGTGAGGGTATGAAACGTACATAGTCACATGCCACCAGACAATTGTGGGAACGAAAGAAATTTGTCGTTTGAGTTGACCTTCGTCTCTTCTCTCTCTCCCCCCACCCTTTCCCCAACTGGCGACAGGAAGTCGGACGCAAGAACGCCTATCTCACAAAGAAGCTTAAATCTTATTTGCTTTATTTATGAAACCATGGAGATTGTCCGGAAGGCGCTGCGATAAGCGAATTGTCGTGAATGGGATCTTTCTCTCGATTTCCCACAAACCGCGATATAAATAACATCGCCATTTACCCCTCTACAGCAGTGTCTCAAATCTACTGGCGCAATCCTCACGTTGAACGAGAGTCGTTGCCGTAACGTATCGGCTACCAACGCGCCATCGAGTCAAATTGGTCGCTGTCTCAAAGTGTTCCTGGAAGTAAATCCCGCCCCACAGAGTCTGTGACTAGAGTAAGAAAAGGAACTTGAGTAAGAAAAGGAACATCCAAATAGTTACTGGAAGTTATTATTTGTTAGTGTCACATCCAGTTAGGAGTGGACTAACCAGAACTGCAGTCAGCAGCCCCGAACACGTTGTCTTATCCCCCCCTCTCCACGGGAACTCGTGTTAACGCCACCCGAACCACCCCGTCTGGACCTGAGTAGTCGTCTATCCAATCCATCACAATTAATAGTAATCTGTAAACCCAGTGTCCCTCTATTCTTAAATTACCTAATTAATTAACCGTGATTGATACTCCCATTGAGTCAATATAAATCTAGACGCTTAACGTCAGTGTTTAATATTTGATCATTAATTTTGCCTGTTAACTATTGCTAATTATTATATTTGTGTGAAGTAGAGTTTATTTGGAGTACGTGTGTTTATTTATGGCTCCTCCCTTTTGACGTACTCTTGGCAAGACTTTAATTAAGCATCCCTTCAGCTAATTTATCCAATATCCAACCTGTATTATGCACTCTTAGAATTCAACAATCACAAACGTCTCCCCAGTAACAAGTGGGACTTTTATAGTGAGAATCCTGGCTACGGCACAACACGGCTCTAACCAGCTTTCGCACGTTCAGTAGGAATTAAAACCTACCTATATATATATATATATATATATATATATATATATATATATATATATATATATATATATATATGATAAATTAAACCACATTCATTCTCCGAAGACAGTTTAATTCAGAACAGTTTCGGTGTATCTGACACCCTTTTTCAACTGACACTGGATAGAAAATATTAGAAAATGCTTAACTACATAACACAAAGTCAGGTCGTGAAAGATCCCTTCTTTTTTCCCCCAATCCCCTACTTGTGGCTAGTCAGGGGGAAAGGGTTAGGCCTAAACATATTGAAGGGCTGACATTTCGCTATTTTGTTTATTTCCTTTCGTATTACAGGATTAAAAGAAAATTGACCCTCAGATAGATTTAAATTAGGAACGGACGATATCAAGCTCGATTCTACGATTCTTCTCTTAACATAGTTAGTCGATTTAAATACCATTTTACTTTCATCGAAATCGATCAAATGATTCAAATCTCTAAGATGACAATATATTCCACTGCTTTGACTGCCCACTCTAATATCTCTAGACAAGAGGTTGTATGAACACAAGAGAGATATTAGAGTGGGCAGTCAAAGCAGTGGAATATATTGTCATGTTAGAGATTTGAATGATTATACGATTTCAATGGAAGTAAAATGGTATTTAAATCGGCTAACTTTGTTAAGAGAAGAATCGTAGAAACAAGCTTGATATCGTCAGTTCCTAATTTAAATCTATCTGAGGGTCAATTTTATTTTAATCCTGTAATAAAAAAGCAAATAAACAGAATAGCGAAATGTCAGCCCTTCAATATGTTTAGGCCTAACCCCATTCTGACTAGACAGAAGTAGGGGATTGCAGGGAAAAAGGGGATCTTTCACGACCTGACTCTGTGTTATGTAGTTAAGCGTTTTCAAATATTTTCTATCCAGTGTCAGTTGAAAAAGGGTGTGAGATACACCGAAACTGTTCTGAATTAAATTGTCTTCGGAGAATGTGGTTGTATTCCTGTGGTTGTATATATATATATATATATATATATATATATATATATATATATATATATATATATATATATATATATATATATATATATATATATATATATATATATATATATATATATATATATATATATATATATATATATATATATATATATATATATATATGTATATATATATATATATAGTTTTAATTGAATATAATTACAAATAATATACAAGGGGGCGGTCAATAAGTTTTGAAAATCGGTAGGGCAAAACAGAGGAATGGGGATGGGTGTTTGTGGGGGTGTTACGACAAGTTATGACGAGTCAGAACCTGCAGCTGACGCTCCTGCCTCGTCTATCTAAGAAGCAGTAGCTGATCGCAGATCGTCTACCAGTCACAGATTTTTCAACAATGAAGAAGGTTGACCACTGCGCAGTGATCACTTTTTGACCAAGGAAGGCAAGAATGCAAAAGAGATCCATGGACGCATGGTTGCAGTGTACACCGACCCCTCTTCTTCCTATGCAACCATTGCTCGCTGGAATAGGGAGTTCCGCCATGGTCATGAGTCCCTTGAAGATGACCCCCGTCCAGGACGCCCTTCAGACGTGACCAACGAGGACAATGTGGCCCGTGTAGAGACGATGATCGTCAAAAATCAAAGGGTGAAGGTCGAAGAAATCGAGCGAGAACTTGGAATATCACATGAAAGTGTTATCAAAATCATCCACGACAATTTGGTCATGGCCAAGGTCTCTGCCCGTTGGGTCCCTAGAAACTTTACGCGCCATGATCGACTTCAATGTCGTCAAAGTCCACAATCTCAGAGTTGCACAAGCCGCCCTGCGCGAGTGCGGATTCGA
>OZ018323.1:42838550-42848550 GCA_963969495.1 Ceratothoa steindachneri | reverse complement strand
CATCATTTCGGACTTGTTGCTGAAACATTATGGAGAGGTCATTGCCGTCAAACATACTTGCCTCACCACTGAATATCTAAAACAAGGCAAGATTCTGGAGGACAGGGCCAATATTATAATTATTCTTCTACACAAAAAGGTGATCAAACAGATCCTATTAGCTACAGATAAATCAACCTTCTTTATTGTGTCTATAAACTCATTCTAGAGTTATTACAAACATACTTAAAAACCAGCTAGATGACCAAAAACCAAAAAAACAAGATGAATTCCATTAAGGCTTCACATTGATTGCCCATATACATTTCTCAACCAGATCATTATAAAAACTTCAGAGTACAATATACATCTACAATTGCTATATGTAGACTACCAGAAATCATTTTATTCAATAGATACAACAGCGGTCTTACAGCGTTTAAGAAACAATGTATATGTCCGCATTATAATCTGGATAACTTGGAATGGCAGAAAATCAGCTATTTGGATACGTGAACAACCTAAACTTCATGATATTGGGGTAGCTATAAAAAGCATGAAATGGATCTGATAATGCCATGTGGCAAGATTACAAGACGATAGAAGGACCAGAAAAATTACCAAATACCTAGACTCAATCTGATAAAAGACGATCAATAAAGAAGACCAAACACAAGAGGGACATAATTTCTTTAAAATAAGAAAGGGATATCCTCATCAGTGGGAGGCAAATGCCTGAAGTCATGATATATATATAATATATATATATATATATATATATATATATATATATATATATATATATATATATCCCTTTCTTCTCAACTCTCTTTCCTCTGCAAAAAAGACGTTCTATAATACAGCTCTTGCTATCCCGTTTAATGTTAAAAACATTTTGGTTTTACCATTCTCTGTTTGTTTCATTGAACTTCTCCTTCTTTTAAAAAACTTTTACATTTCAGTTTCTTTCAAATACGAGTAACTATAAAAAACATTTTAGTTCACAATAATTGTAATAATATTGGGTGAGTTGATTCGGTCAAATGTTCTGTTTGTCCAAGTAAATATTTTGGACAGACAGGAAAGCAATTATCTGTCCGTATTTATCAGCATAAATACAATGTTAGTGGAGCTGTAAATAATAGTGCGTTTTTTTGTGCATATGTCCGAAAATAACCACTTAATTAATTGGAATTCAGCAAAATTTATTTTTCGCTCAAATGACTCAATTAAAAGAAACCTTGTTGAATGTTCATGTATAAGCTAATTTAATAACTTTAACATTTTTCCTGGCCTTTTTAAAATTAATGTAGTTATGAAAAACTCATTCTTAAAGAAATTAGCTTTGACTTATATTCCTTTTTTTTTGTAATTCACATTTTTATGGGAACCCGATGTGTCAATTTAATTATTGCATTTATTTTGTATTAACATTATTTTCTTTCTCTTCCTCTTTCCTTGTTCCTCTCCCTTTCGTTTCAATTTACTTCTAGTGTCTCTCCTAATCTTCCTCTTTAGAATATCACTTTATCTGTTAATCGTTTAAACCCTTTTGCCTCTGTTATTGACTCTTTCTTCCCTCTCGATTTGACCTTGCTACCTGTTTTAGCTAAATCTTAATATGAATTTACCCATCCCTCTCCTACTTCCTCTTTGGTGATTTTTTGTCTTAGAGGCGGTCTTTTATCTTTTACTTGCATATATATGCCCTTATTATATTATTTTATCTTGTAGTTATCCTTAAGAATAAACTGAATAAAGTTCGAAAGTACTTGGAAGCACCTTTTCTTCATTTTTCCTGGGGGACATTGCATTCATTGTGAACTTCACGAGCTACCTTGTGAGTTATTCATTTCATATATATATATATATATATATATATATATATATATATATATATATATATATATATATATATATATATATATATATATATATATATATATATCTGTGCGTGTTTGGGTATGCTTTTGTAGAGTTTCAATTTAATTTGGAGGATAAACGAAAGGACATAGTAGAGGAAGAAATTCATTTCTTTAATATGTAGAACTTTTCAGGTGTTTATTTTACCCATCTTCTGCTACTGGAAATGCAAATTTAGGAATAGGTAAAGATTTATAGTTTTAAAATTAAGAACATTCAAATTACAAAAATGGTAGGGAGAAAGAGAATTTTGCCCATTATTATAGGGAGTAATGCAAAACTTACAGTTTATTTCGTTAGAATTCATTTTGAAATATTTGAATAGTAAAATTGCTATAAAATTTGGGACGAAACATTATATATACACTTATAGCAAACACTACTAACCGTCTTGAATCACTTGTGGACGGAATCTGTTGGAGAAACCGCGAGGAGAGTAAGAAAAAAAGAGAGCATTAGATGTGTTGGCTGATATTTTATATCATAATTTGTGGATGGGAAGGAGAATGTGAATTTAGAGAACGGAAACTATTTTATTTACATGGCTTCTCGAAATCTTAAAGAGACAGATAGTTTAAAAAAGAAAATTATATGCTTAAGTAAGTTCGGTCTTACAATTATTAGAATGTAACCAAACAGGTGAGAACTCCTTTTTAGAAACTTTTCTACACCTGTGGTTAATTCCCATATGGGAACAGAACCTTGCCTTCAACGAGCACACCGTACTGCCAATATATTTCCCGAGATTACTCGTATATCTGGAGCAATTAAATTCATATATGACGGACCACCTCTCCTTTTGATAGATTTTGTCTCTAAAATGAAAATAATGTCATATTTGGTGTTAATTTATAAAAATTATCTTAAAATTGGTATGGAAACAACTTTTTAAATAATTTCGTAAAAATAGCCCAAATCATTTTATACCTAAAGGGAAGAAGCCCCCAGATCAACTGGTGGGTTATAGGCCAATATCCCTCCTCGAATTCATAGGCAAAGTCTACGAGAAGCTTCTAGCAAACAGGCTACAATATTAGCTAAGAGAGCTGGAAACCCCGCCCTTCTCACCAAAAAACTCGCCCACTGTGAAGCCTAAGGGAAATACGTAGACGTGTTGATGCGAGATGTTTAAAAGGCTTTCGATAAGGTTTGGATAAGAGGCTCACAATAAAAGATCTTCGGCTTCTAGCTAAACAAGATCCTGGAGAGAAAAGACCAAATCTCGATCGCGGGCTACAAAGGCCCGAAATCGAACTTGAAGCGGGTGTTCCACAAGGTAGCGGTCCGAGTCCACCACTGTACCTAGTGCACATATTGGACGTACCTGCTCCAGTTAGGGATGATGTGATGTGTCTGCAGTTTGCAGATGACATCTCTCAAATCATTCCTAGTACTTATAAGAACGCTGGAGTAAAAGCAAGGGAGACAGCTACCAAAATCAAAAACATTAATCGATACGAAAGAAAGTCGAAGATTAAAACCAACCGCCAAAGGTTCCAAATTCTTTGAGTAAACCGCACAAAAATTGATGACGTCATAGTAAATGGTGAAGTTTACCCTTACACCAACGAGAATAAAGTCCTCGGTCTGCTCATCACTTCAACCGGCAATAAGACGCACATTAAAAACAGAATCTCCCTAGCCAAGAGAGAGCTTGGAAAATTATATAGGTTCAACAGCCTCATCGCAAATAACAGCAAAAATCTGTACACTGCCCTGGTACATTGCTCAAATTTAGTGTACCCATCAGTGGTCATGCAAGCCGCGAGTTCTACCTCTCTCAAGCAAATGCAGAGAGTACAGACCTGCTGATAGCTGGAGCGCACAGGATAGACCATATTCAGCAGACAGAACTGCACGCAAGAGCAGGACTGAAGACATTGAATATGGAATTCCAGAGGCTACGGAGACAAAATTGAACAAGAAATACCCCCAAACATGGACACTGAAATAGACATTCCAAGAATTCAAATTTATGCGCCACCAGGAGAGCCCTATTCCCGAGTAGAAAAACCGGCTCCCGAGAGAACTCAAATGGAATATTCACCTGATCACGACCAAAAGGAGAACAATTACAAATACAAGACAAGACCAAAAGAGGCAAAATATCCAACTACTAGACACCAAAAATGACAAAAATGAATAATAATATTAAAAAAAGGGGCGAAGTGCCCACGACAATAAACAATTAAACAAAAAACAAAAGGAGGCAAACTGCCCAAGACAATAAACAATTAACCCCAAAAAGAGGCAATATGCCCACAAGCCAGTACGATAAATAAATATAAATCAAATTAAACACAAAATAGAAAACTAAGAAGATAGCATATGTGAGTACTATAATTAAAAGGATGGAATGCCATGGCGGTGGAAATGGAGAAAGGTTATTTAGATATTTATAAAAAAATAAATGAAAATAAATAGATAAATGGAAAATCAAAATAGAAAATAAATAAAACAAAAAAATTAAAAATCCAAAAAATAAATAAAATAAAAATAAACAACCAGAGAGAGAAAGAAAGAATAAAACAAAAACTGCAACGATGGTCGCAAAGTGGCTAACCCCACCACCACTAAACACTGATGGTACAGCAAGGAAAACAAAAGAGAGTAAGAAAAAGAAAAGAGAGTCAAGAAAATAAAGAACTCAAGAGATGCTCTCTACACCAGGGCAATACCCACCTTTGATTTTACCTTAATTTATCTAATACACATTTCAACACATTATTCATCTCATCTCATCTCTCAGATACCAACATAATATACGATGATGATTGAGAGGGGCTAAGACTGTGTGGAATACTATGTAACAGTAGAGTGATTGTGTGAAAGAGTGTTTGAGCGAGAAAAAGCTGAGTGAGGAGGAAATTGATGATATTGTGTATGATAGGTGTACATGGAGGCGGGATGCTTCAGCACACCACCACATACATGGCTATGAAGAGAATATTTGGGGTAGGAAAAATGATTGGTGTCTTTGTGTTTATTAAGGTATAAAGGGAAGGGGTAATTTAGGCGCATTGAAATGCGACAACCCAATTTATGTGAAAGTGGTGAATGTTGAATTCTTGACACTGAAGTAAATGAAAGATTGGGATCAGAGATCATGTAAGGGCAGTTTTGAATATAGAGCTAAAAATGTGCGGAAGATATATCGCCGCAAAATCACCTGTTAGCCTTGTGTACGGGCAAGGGGGGGGAGGAACAACCTCTAGAACTGGGGGGCAGCAAGGTTGGTCATGTTACATCTGGTGGGGTTGGATCCGGGAGGGCACGTAATCCTACACATTAGCCACCCCTTAGTATTTAAGTCATACCTATTCCTCGTATTAAGAGTTGCGATGGTGCCCTCGTTGATCAATGAAATAACAGCGTCCTAAATTTTTTAAAGTGTAATTGAATATAATGGTTGTTTTCTTTTCCTCTTACACTCATTTGATTGCGTGCCCTACCGGCCTCCAAACTCGCAGAATAATCTCTCACGCTATATGTATATTACCCACAGTGGTGGCTAAATACTGCGCAAAGGAATGGGGAAAATAAATGATAATAAATACTTCCATAACATAATAAATAGTTCCACTTTTGTTTCGAAAACAAGAGTTCCAACTCAAAATACGTTACATTACTCTAATTTGACCATGTTTCACTTATAATCCTCTAATATTGTTCGCCCATAACATCTGAACATACATGGAAATTCATTAATGAGTGAATTGCAGCTTTAATTAGTAATTCTCGCGTTAATTTATACAAATATTTACTAGACCTTCTTGCCTTTTACTATATAATTAATTGGTGTACACTTCATGTACGTAAATGGATGTACAAATATCTGTAAATACACACCTCTATGTAGGTGCATCCTAGAAATATGGGAAGTTTTCTTTAGGGTCTTGATAAATCATTAATTTCCTCCCACAAATTTCGGGTTTAGGTTTCTATGACAACCAAATTAAGCCTGGAAACCATTTTGGAAAGATCCGCTTAGTTACTTTATATTGAAAATGTTAATTAGCAAAACGAAACAACAATTTTAATTATTTACTTAAAAAAGATTATTTAGAACTTAGTACAGAGACAAATTTTGAAGGTATATGTATTTAGCAGGTATTAATTTGTATTATTTTTAATCACTTGATAATTTTAATTAATATTATTTTAATATTAAATGTCATTAATTTTGTTTAATATTAATTTATCGATGAGTTCTGCTATTCATCTTCCTTTATCATGTATTAATTTATTGATTCTCAGTAATATATTAACTTAATCGAATTTGTATAACTTTTTATAATTGATGGATTTTTTAAAGTTCAATAAATTGAATTCATATAAAAAGTTGGTTAGTTTGTATGAATTTTTAACCAATTTGTTAATATTTATATATCAATTATTATGTAACTTATATTGATTTAATTGCATTTATATAATTGCATTTATTTTTATTATTATTTTCTTCTCCATTAATTTGTAATACTTATTAAGTTTCAGTAAATTATCTACGGTAAAATTTATAATATATTTATTCTTAACGATTTAATAAATTAGATTAATTTTGATTATAATTATTCTATTTGTTTTTTAAATTGGCTGAATTAATCGGATTTTTTAGTTTTTTAGATTAACCTGTTAATTTAAATTACTTTATTTTTGTATGCATCAAAATAATCGAAGATGTACAAAGAATTAGGATAATATCTAAAATGTTATATTTAATGTCACCTCTATACTAGCGCTGTAGGTATTTTCTATTTAGCTGTAGTTGGGATCCGACCTTACACTGTAGGTTTCACTGATATATATAGCGATTGTGCAGTGTGGTAGTGAGCTTTACCATAATGCAACCAAGCCACCTGTTCTCACTCCATCCACTACAAAGCGTTAACGTAATGAAGCGTTAACTGAATGAAAAAACTGCGTTCTTCATTCAGCAACTGCATAGCGTTAATATAAAACCCTAATTTCTTTCTTTCATCTTATGTATTTTACAAAGCTTTAATTTAACATTATCAATCTGTCCTTTATCCAGGTACTGGGAAGAGTTAATGTGACGTATTCCATCCTTCCTCCATTTATGGATTATATTATGTTGAGCCATCCGCCTTTCGTTCTTATCCTATACAGAGTTAACAATTCATAACATCTAATCCGTTTTTTCCTTCACACAGTGCAAAGTATAAAAGTAATGGCATCAAACCCTTCTTCGTTCATTCACTGAAAACCATTAGCAATTCGAAAAGACATCCGTTTATACTTCAGACTTTACAAAGTATTAATACAAAATAGCGTAAAGCCATCTATCCGTTTTTATTTATTATGGTCAATTGCTCTCCGCGACCAGTAGGAGACCCTCAATAGTACTATCTATACTTTATCAAAAATAGAATGATCTTGCAAGAAATAGTATTCTGCGAAAGATATGGTAAAACATTGAGTACCTATATTCACTAGAATATCGTTACGTTTGATAGCAATAAAATATATTCCATCTCCCTATATTCCTCATACATATAGATACAAAGAACATAGAAACCCCTACATTACTTATTCTCCAGGGACTATTCTAGATTATTCCGGAGTCAATAAATTTTTTGATTATATGTAACTTGAAGAAAGTCTTATGAGAATATAAATAAAAGAGACAACATTAGCCTATACGAGGCGGCTCAGAACCCTTCTATTTCATTAGTAGTGAGTTCATTCGATTCATATACTACTCGATTTTTAAACCAATTTCTTTCCGAAAAACTAATCTTGTCCATATTGATATGTGTCCTATCTTGTTCACTAAAAAAAAAACGTAAGTATATCTCAATTATTATAACCCTTTACCCACTTGAAGACTTCAATTAAGTCCCCTCGGACTCCTCTCCTTTTAATGTATGAAGATCTAGTCTCCTAAGCCTTTCACCATTGGGTAAGCATCTCAACCCATGAATCATCTTAGTCACCCTTCTGTGCACAAACTAAATGAAACCAATATCTATCCTATAATACGGAAATCAAAATTGCATTGCATAGTCAAAATGAGGCCTAAATATTGATAGGTACATTTTTAGAATGACATCAACACTCTTATTTTTCACGCTCCTCCCAATAAACCCTAATACCCTATTAGCTCTATTTAGAGTACTGGCATAAGCAGCGCTTTCTAGGTCGGATGTCAGCACTTACAAGGACACATAAGTCTTTTTCGTATTCTAACATTTCTGAAACTCTCACATTTAAATTATAATTATTCAGTGGATTACACATAATACATACATATGTTAAATTCCATTTGCCATTTCTTTGCACATTGGGATAGTATGGTCATTTCATCTTGAAAAACCTCAGCATCAAAGTCAGACCTTGTAATCCTACCTAACTTAGTATCATTGGCATACATTCATAGGTCATTAATTATACCTAGGTTATGATGATTAATATAAATCCAAACCACTAAGGGCCCCAAACCCGACCCTTGAGGAACTCCACTAGTAGTATGCCTCACTCAGGTTCAATCCAATCTATACTAACTCTTTGCTGTCTGTCACTTAACTACGACTGAATCGACCTAAAATCCTCCCATCGATCCCATGCGCTTTAGCTTTATTCAGACGTCGTAAATGTGGCACTATGTCGAAAGCTTTACTAAAATCCAAATAAACAATATCGTAATTCTCATCTTATCTCTATCAGTAGCATGTTAAATCTTTCTATAAAAATACAGTAACATAGTCAAAACTACTTTGCCCCTAGTAAAGCAGTGTTGAGATTTCTTAATCCACTTATGATTATTTAAAAGTATATGAAGCTTCCTTAATAAGATTTGGTTATCTATATACTAATCCTATGACAAGTTTATTGTTTGCCTCTTTATCATTTAGCCATCATGACTCTGTCCATATCTGTTTTAATTGTGGTGTTTTCACAACATTGGAGATTATCTTCAATAGAAATAATCACTCCTCTTCCTTTCCTCCTGTTCATATCTCTATGAAACTTTATAATTATCAATCTGAACCTCTGGACTAAAGTTTTTTCTGACGAATCGATCCATGATTCTATTATCGAAATAACATCAAGATTCTCTACACTCACTAACCCTCTTAACAAATCTATCTTATTCATTATGGTCCTAATAGTTGTATACTGTATTTTCAATGTACTATTCATTATCGTCGTTTTACTACAATCTACCTTCCTAGTCATCTGCTCATATACCTGCCTGTTGCTGTCTAAATTTATCTAAATACCTTCACCCCTATCGTCTTTATCTTACTTACCCTGACAGATTATGATAAGGTGATATTCATTTAATTACAAAATATTAGCTTGAGAGAAATGAATGCGAATACTTGGGAAACTCGGACAGACAAGCAATCATTTTCACCGCCGCAGGTCGTCCTTATGTACTAAAGACCCCTAAGGAACCGAATTTTAGGGACATTGGTTTCTGTACGAGGTATCCTGTAATTGCTTCTCTTAACACTCTGTCACAAGACTTTGAGGCGTCAATAGACCCTTTATGGACCTGATGGTGGTTGAAAATGGCTAGGTCTATTCCTGAGATGAACACCACCAAAGTTTCCCCGAGGTTAAAAGCAGGGAGGAGGAGTGATGTGAGCAAGTATAACTTGACACTGACTTGTTCTTCCAGTCAGGTTGCATGATGGAATTAAATTGAGCGCAAAAACCTACTGCAATATCTTGAAGCTCTTGGATCCCTGGCAAAATTTCATACCGTTCTCACTTCTAAGGTGACAAGTTGATAGTGTGGCCTCCAACCTCTCCAGATCTCAGCTCAATCGACGTTTGTAGTCCATCATTAAACAAGATGTTTATGCCAATTGACGTCAATTTTCGTCTAAAGAATTCTTATGGGAGAACATCCGAGCTGCAGCAGAGACAATCCAGCTTTGGACGATAAAGAAATTGGCGAATTCCAGGAAAGATACGGTTTTTTAAGTCATTTGTCAAAATGGCGTTCAAGTGGGCAAATAATTCATTGTGTCCATCAATCATGTAATAGAATTGTGGTTTACGCAAACTATGCTTAATGTGTATACTTATCCTTCATTTTCTCTAAATTACTTCTAGAGGGCTTTTTTTT